>JAWPHD010015911.1:0-25000 GCA_037043455.1 Cyrtodaria siliqua
GTTCAGACCCCAAACACAAACTTGATTGTTAGGGACTAAACTTAAGAGTGCCGCCTAACAGGGTATTATACAATCATATATTCTAACAAAAACACTGCGGGATGTTATTTAACCAAGAGCACTAGTTGTATAAAGCTTCAAGATTGTAGGTCAAATAGTTGAAGAACAACCAGGAAAGAATTATCATGATCAGGTCACAGTTACCTTGACATTTGACCTACTATGCATAAAATCAATACGCTTTTTGCTTTTAACATGGATACTTATAATTTCTGTAATATTTCAAAATGGCAAGTCTAACAGTTACAAGTTACAGATATTTCGGATTCGGTCGTTGTAAGGTCAATGTGACATTGATGGCAAGTCTAACAGTTACAAGTACTGATAAAGGTGATCCTTTGAGAGCAACTAACACAATTAAGAGAATAAAGCAGCAGTCTCGGTTTTATTGAGTCTGTTCATGAGAAGTAATGGGAGAAGCAACACTTCTCACGCCCCCTAGCACCTTCTTAAGCGGTATTCTACTTCAAAGCCACCTATATTGGGCTCGTTGGTTACAGATATTTAGGATTCGGTCTTTGTAAGGTCAATGTGACATTGATGAACTACTAAACCCAAAAGCAATAGGCTTCCTCCTCTCACCAAGTGTAACACACCTATGAAGTTTAATAAAGTGGGTTTCCGGGTTTTTCATTTGGAATGCGTATGTCCATATGAGGACGGAATGCGAATTGTTGAAAGACGGATCGACAACCCCATATCATAAAATGTTCCGTTTTTCTAACGGGCAGGCAAGAAACTATTGTCAAAATAAATGGTGTGGCTCTTGAGAATAATGTTTTGTCTGTTTTTAGTAACCGTGTCCATTTTTGAAGAACAAACTAGAACTGTAAGCCAAAGGCTAACAGATACCTCCTGCTCAAGGCTTTTATTATATGACGAAGAACGTTAGCAGTCTTTGCTAACGGTAAGAGAACACATTTGTTGCAAATGATATTATCATAAAATAGGCTTACGGTAGAAAACAATTGTCATAAAGATTTTATAAATTATTAACCATGTTTTATTTTTGTAACTGATAGTTAAAAGGTTATGTAGGTGCTAAATGTGCAGAAAAATGCAGAATTGGGAAAATAATACGACCGTCCTCATATTTATAAATGTAATAATGAAGTCTTTTGTTAGAGGCATATTTTCTATTTTAGTAACAGTGACATTGACCTTGACCCCAGAGACCCCAAGTGCAGTCCCATATAAGCTACCTACCCTGCACGTTTCAACGCAGTACCTCAATTCTAACAAAAGTTACCGAATTGAAACCGTTTATTCTATATTTAGTAACATTGGCCTTAACCTTGACCCTAGTGACACCAAATGCAATCCAAAGCTTTCCTTCCATATAAGCTACCTACCCTGCAAGTTTCATCGCAATACCTCATGCATTACAAAAGTTTTTGAGCGGAAACCATTTTTCTATTCTTGAGTCGCCATGCGTCAGCATGGCTTACTCTTTGGAATCGCGTATATGTCAATTTCTGAATATGGAGTTTTTAGTTGGGGAGCTTTACCGTTTTCGGCAATGTAGTCCCCTTTAACTGCCTCAAATACAACTTAATTTGATAAGGTGACTGACATGAACATTATGTATACCGAGTAATATAACTACTGCTTGTGAAATAATGAAATAATTGTATACAGTATAAATGTGTATTTTTTGTAGATTTACCAAATAATTTACCCATGTAGTGTTTATTTCCTTGTTGGAATTCAATAAAAAATAATTATCTCACAGTGTATCAACAGGAAATCTATTGGAACATACAGTGCTCCAACAGTAGGATAGCCCGATGCCTGGGACTCGATTGAATGTTTGTGAACATTTCGGGCCGTAAAAGAGCGGTGTCATAGTAGTTCGGATGGTACACAATTTCGGATTTATTATTATTATTATTTGTTACATAATCAAAAAAAATATATATGTATAGATATAAATGATATTTCTATTCATTATTTAAGGTGTAAAGAGTTCCTGGAATCCTACTTTTAAATGCATTCTAGTCTAGGCTCCTAATTCTTTAACTTGTAGAAAGTGGTGACAAAAAGACAAATATAGCCAGAGGAGGCTCTGATAGTCTAATAAAACCTGATTAAAAATTTGGCTCCAATTTTCGCTCAAGTTTCACCAAGTCGGCTCTGATTATTATCGTTTGGCAAAAGTGCTAGTACTGTCCTTTGCATCAGCTTGCTTACTCCAGTACAAAAAAAAAGCTCATGTTCTAAGCAGCAACATTTCATTTTAATACGCTACACCTGTAAAATTTAACATAACCTTTAACCTCACCAAGAAGACAGACACTGTTAAATCTTGGCGACTCAGGACCTTCATTCCTTTGATTAATAACAGTGACCTTGATCCCAGTGACCCCAAATGCAATCCCAAGCTTCCTTTACATATAAGCTACCTACCCTGCAAGTTTCATCGCAATATATCATTCCTAACAAAAGTTATTGAGCAGAAACCGTTTTTCTATTTTTAGTAATAATGACATTGAACTTGACCCCAGTGACCCCAAATAAGTTTCATCGCAATACCTCATTCGTTACAAAAGTTACTGAGCGGAAACCATTTTTCTATTTTTACTAACAGTGATCTTGATCCCAGTGACCCCAAATGCAATCCCAAGCTTCCTTTCCATATAAGTTACATAACAAAATAATATTGATCAGACATGTTTCTATTTTTGGTAACATTGACCGTGACCCCAGTGACCCCAAATGCAATCCCAAGCTTCCTTTCCACATTTGCTATCTACCCTTTAAGTTTATCGCAATACCTCATTCCTAGCAAAAGGAATTGATCGGGATTTTTAGCAACAGTGAACTTGACATTGAAGTGATCAACCCCAAAAGTTATTGATTGGACAACATTGAGTCTACGGACAGACAGATGGACGGACGGATGGACAAGCCGAATCCAGTATACCCCCTACAAATTTCGTTTGCGGGGGTGGGTGCGGGGGTGGGTGCGGGGAGGTGGTTATAAATATATCTGTACAGTTCTGCAGAATACCTAAGCATCCATTGTTAGCAAAATAGGGTCCATGGTTGTTAAGCTTGGCCATGATGACAATACACGTATTCATCTAGATATGTGTGTGTCTGTGTAGATATAAGGTTAAGGAAGTCGGGCACTGGAATAGTTACTCAAAAAATGGAGCTAGCTAAACCATTTACTGGTATTCATGTTTTGAATTATGCAAAATAATATCATTGTAATACTTACTTTGTGCTTGACGAGCCATCTGAAAAAGGAAAACGGTGTGTAAATTTTTACTGTACATGATATTGTTAAGGTTCATGAAATGCCTTATAAATTCCTTTGAATCATACACAAAATTCAAGAAACATGGAAAACACGTAAATGGAGTGTCTACAATAGAATTTGCAGCACCTCAGCAGTTTTGCAGGTGAGAAGGTTCTAGGCCCATTCTCCATATTTTATCTCGATGTACATGGATGAGCCTTGCGTGTTCATTCCTGTTAGGCGCCATATAACCCGTCATGTGTTGGTGCGCCTTAAAACCCGGTTCAATTCAATTCCTCATCTGACCAAGGACAATGCACCGATGAAGTTTAATATGTTTGGGTATCATATTTCCGGGATTGCCATTTGCAATGTGTGAGGACATGGTAATCTTGAACGTTGATCCAGTGACCCCAAAAGTAACAGGCAATGTATCTGTTCATCAGTGGGGCATTATATAAATGGTTTTGATGTTATCGGGCAGGGCAGAATGCAGATTACCACATAAGGTCATGGTGACCCTGACCATTGACATGCTAACCCCAATAAATTCGATACTTTCTCTCACCTAAGGCAATGTACCTATGCAGTTTCATGAGTGTAGGTGTTACGGTGTTGACGTTATCGCATGAAATGCCTTTTACCATACAATGTCATGGTGACCTTGACCTTTGACCAAATTACGCAAAGTCAATAGGGTTCCTCCTCTCACCAAAGTCAATTATACTTCGTTAGTGTGGGTGTTATAGTTTCGAAGAGAATGGCGAGTAATGTCTATTTCCATATAAAGTCATGGCCACTTTGACCTTTGACCCAGTGAACTATTATCAATAGGGTTTCTTCTCTCACCAAAGGCATTAGGTGGACTCGTTTGTATGTTCCGATGGGTATATGCCGACTGTACCGATCACGTGATAGATTCACCGAAATTAGACTGCTAGATAGCCGTCATTAAACTTTTGAGTGAAACGGGACATGCACCGTGAATCAGTCTACACCGAAATGTGCCGTGCTATTTAACCGGGACATGTGACATATGCCGATTTTTTGCGCGCGCAATCACACGAAATGAATCAAGCGGAAAAGGAGTGATACCGGTACACTGCGGCATCGACCGGGCAGCTCAATCAAGTTCGCCTAATGTAACTATACAGTTCATAAGCGTGAATATTATGGTATGAAGTTATCAGATGAAATGCTTATTTCCATACAAGGTCATGGTGACCTTGACCTTTGACCTACTGGCCCCAAAAACAATAGGGTTCCTCCTCTCACCACAGGCAATGTACCTATAAAGTTACGCAATTGTGGGTATTATGGTTTGAAGTTATCAGATAGAATGCCTATTTCCATATAAAGTCATGTTGACCTTGACATTTTACCTACTGGCACCAACAACACTCGGGTACCACCTTTCATCAAGGGAAATTGTTTACGGAAATGAACGAGTTTGTACTTACTTTTTCCTTTCATAGATTATTTTTGAAAACAAGAGCTGTCGGAGAACAGCGCAGCTCGACTATTCGATTTTTCGGAGAATAATAAATTTATAGCTAGTATATACCATCAGAAAACAAGGCTACAACAATGTGGGGTGGGGTTGGGAGCACAACATAACTATGTGTAAGAATTGACCAAAACTGCACAGAAATATGTAAAAAAAAATATCGAGTTTTGAGTTGGGTGCGGGGTGGGGTGGGAGAGAGGCGGGGGTGGATGGTGGGGGGAGTGGGGGATGGTGAGAGCAACATATATGTGTAAGAAGCTATGTAATAATTCACCAAAACAACACACAAATATGAAGAAGTTTTATTTTTTTTAAAAATCGAGTTTGAGTGGGATGGGGTAGAGGTGTGGGGTGGGGAGGACAACAACTGTAAGAATTGACTAAAACAACAAAGAAATATGTAAAAAAAAAAAAAAAAAAAAGAATTCCAAGTGGGGGCGGGATGGGGGGATAGGGTGAGGGGGGATTAAAACATATATGTGTCAGAATTGATAAAAACTACACAGAAATATGTAAAAAAAAATATCAAAAAAAATAAATATCGAGTTTTGAGTGGGGTGCGGGGTGGGATGGGAGAGAGGCGGGGGTGGATGGTGGGGGGAGTGGGGATGGTGAGAGCAACATATTTGTGTAAGAAGCTATGTAATAATTCACCAAAACAACACAAAAATATGAAGAAGTTTTATTTATTTTTTAAAAATCGAGTTTAAATGGGATGGGGTAGAGGTGTGGGGTGGTAAGAATTGGCTAAAACAACAAAGAAATATGTAAAAAAAAAAATAAAAAAAAGAGTTCCAAATGGGGGCGGGATGGGGGGATGGGGTGAGGGGGGATTAAAACATATATGTGTCAGAATTGATAAAAGCAACACAGAAATATGTAAAAAAAAAAAAAGTTTCAAGTGGGGGGGTGGGGGTGCAGGGGTGATGGTGAGAGGCAGAAGTGGGTTGTTGGGGGGGATGGGGGGGTGGATGGGGCAACATATATGTGTAAAAATTGACTAAAACAACAAAGAAATATGTAAAAAAAAAAAAGTTTCAAGTCTGGGGCGGGGTGGGGGTGGGGGTGATGGGATGAGAGGCGGGAATCAGTTGGGGTTTTTGGAGGTTTATGTGTGTAAGAATTGACTAAAACAACAAAGAAATATGAAGAAAAAAAATCAAGTGTGGGGCATGGTGGGTGGGGTGATGGGGTGAGAGGCGGTGGGGGTGGGGTTGGGGAGCAGGGAGGGTTGCAACATACATGTATAAGAACTGACAAAAGCAACACAGAAATATGTAAAAAAAAAAAAAAAAAAAGTTTCAAGTCTGGGGCGGGATGGGGGTTGGGAGGTGATGGGGTGAGAGGCGTGGGGGTGGGGTGGTGGGTGCAGGGAGGGTTGCATCATATATGTGTAAGAATTGACAAAAGCAACACAGAAATATGTAAAAAAAAAATCAAGTGTGGGGCGTGGTGGGTGGTGTGATGGGGTAAGAGGCGGTGGGGGAGGGGGAGGGGGCGGGGGAGGGGAGCGGGGTGGTTGCAACATATATGTGTAAGAATTGACTAAAACAACACAGAAATATGTAAAAAAAAAAAATCAAGTGTGGGGCCTGGTGGGTGTGGTGATGGGGTGAGAAATGGGGGTGGGGGAGGGGCGGGGCGGGGAGGGTTGCAACATATATGTGTGAGAATTGACAAAAGCAACACAGAAATATGTAAAAAAAAAAAGACAAAAAAAATGGGGGCGGGGTAGAGGGGGAGGGGGAGGAGGGAGCCCATGCCCTATTATGGGTGAAGTAATAAGATGCATAATGCTATAACAAATCCCAGACCAAAATTATAGATATATACATGCTTACATGCAAACCTAGATCTGCCTTTATTGCACATTTTATGGGCCATCACAATTTGGGTTCCATGGGAGCCCAGAATTTGCAAAAGACAAAATTACTTATCCAACCCTTTACAACATACTATAAGGAAACCAATTCCAAAATTTAGTTCAGCTAGGACAAGAAATGTAAGAGATATAGACCTGTAAATACAGCTTACACACAAAATTTGATGTGAAACAGACACATTTTAAGGGCTATCAGAATTTGGGTTCCATGGGAGCCCAGGGGTTACAGGAACCAAAATTACTTAAGCAGCCCTTAAGATAATGCTATAAGGAAGCTAATGGCCAAATTTGGTTGTGCCAGGATAAGAAATGTAAGAGATATAGACTTGTAAACACAGCTTACACGCAAACCTGAATGTGGGACGCCGACGCCAACGTCAACGCCGACGCCGACGCCAACGCCGACCCCGGGGTGATTACATAAGCTCTCTTATTCTTCGAATAGTCGAGCTAAAAATGGTTGAGGCAGTTCCGATTGCCGATATCACCCGCTTTCCGCTCTATTAACTTCGGGCGGTTGCGCGCGCAACGATTCGGCACATGTCACATGTCCCGGTTAATGCCACATGTCCCGGTTAAAGGGACGCACGGCAATCCGCTAGTTTTTCTGCATAACTTGCATTTGTTAAATTATTAATTATAAGAACAGTATTAAGCAATTTATTTTGTATACTAATTTATTATTTTTTAATATTATATTGCACAAATAATATATTATAAACTTATAGTATAGACGAAATAGTGAATACTTAAATTTGATTAATTAAAATGTAACAAGGGTTAAATAAAAATGATACGGGATATATAAATCCATTTCAAACATCTTAAGTTTGCCGTGTGTCCCTTTAAATACAGCACGGCGCACCACCGGTCACGTGATTAGCATATTACTAAAGTGCATCTTATGAGTTAGGAGTCTCAACATAGCGTCACGTTAGAAGTAAAAGGGACTTCTTTGTGCACCCATTACCACTAAGGTGACGATATGTACACCGTCGTCAATAGGTTTTGAAACGGTGTATCAATAATGTACAATTTGCCTGTTGTTGGCGGCCACATACCTAATAATATGTCTGTGTGGCGGCATAGCTATTTTAGGAGCCGTGGGACAAAACAGTTTCATTATAAGTCAAATAAATTCATGAATACTCTTAAAAAATATCAAAAACAAAAAATAAACCTCTTACCTTGAAATATTATTCCACAATGAAGTCGCCTGTGGCAGAAGTTATATAAGCGTGGAGAGTCCGTGCTGCCTAGTAGAAATACATTTGCACAAGAAAATTGAGATTATTAGTTTTTTGTCAAGGGATGAGGCCCGTCCCTTAAAGAGTGTATGTAGTAAAAATTATGACCGTTTTGCATTTTATGTGCACTTGTATATATGTTAAAACAACTATGTATAGATGAATTGTTTTAAAAGACCCGTGTTAACAATTAATAGTTTTTGTATTTTTAGCACAATATACTCTATTATCAGTTACTTCTCTGCCATGTTTTAGTAAATCTCAAATGCAAGAGACTCATCGGGACTTCAAAATTCAAAAATCGTTGTCATCTGTCAGTGTTTTTGATCACCTGAGCCGATGGCTCAATGTGATGTTTTGGAATCACTCTTCGTCCGTCCTCCGTCCGTTGTCTGTTCGTCGTCGTCGTTATTTTTTGCTTCTGACGACTTTTTCTCAGAAACCGCTTGTCGGAATTCAACCAAATCTGATATGAATTTATTCAACTGGATTTTATAGTAACGCCAACAGCTAAGGTCATTTGGCGACATTACAGCTTTTTATTGGTCGAGGAAGCCCCCAGGTGCAAACCCGGGCCTTTTTTCATGCACGGGCGCGTACCTGAGTAGAACCACCGACGTTCCGCAAGCAAGCTGGATAGCTTGATACTCACATACTAAACAGTCCTGGACTCATGGGGAATCGAACCCACAGTGGTGAGGGACATGTGATTTCAAGTCTGAGACCACTCGACCACGGACGACCCCAAGTTTAAGTGAAGCATCATTATTTGTTTGGTTGAATGGTGCACCTGAGGTCATAAATTCCTCTGCAATGGGGTTTATCAGTTTCATTTAACAAATCTTAGAAAATCTTCTGCAAAAATACAAGATATAGTGCTGTGATATTTTGCATGTAATATCGTCTTTAATGGCAACCCGGGGTTAGAGGGCATGAGCGTTAGCTAGCATATTTCACTATCGTTCATGAACAGTCTCAATCAAACCGAGACTGCATTATTTCGTATATGTCGTGTTCGGCCGTTTCGAAAGGTCCACTCTCATACTCTTTTATGGTCCTCTAACTAGTTTGTTCTAATGGTGACCATGAGGTCAAATTTGGACCCGCCCTAGTGGTCACATATTAAACATAGACTTATATAGGGAAACACTAGTGAGCCAGAGATTTAATTAATATTTTGCATTTACCTTAAGGTTATGGTCATCTACCAAGTTTGTTCACATAGTGACCCTGTGGTCAGATTTGAACATTTCCTGTTCTGCTTCCTTTTAGTGTATTTATATTCATTCATTCAAAACCTTTCAGTAAATAAAAACAAATTTAAATTGTTTTCAAACCTGTATTTCATGTACGTTGTTTATCGAATGCATCCCGAAAGTTACACAGAAAAAAGTAATGTTTAGTGTGAGTGCTTCCTTATTAAAAATGAATCCGTACGGAACTCTATTATGCTCGGATAAGATTTTTCAAAAAAGGGAGGTAATTAAAAAAAGTTATGAAGCTAGAGTTATTGTTCCTATGAACTTCACTCCGTCTCATTGTCCTAATCATTCACACTTGAACTTTAATCAAGCATACGTTTTGAGTTATGCTCCGGACAAAAGGTGTGACGCACGGACAAACACACGGACGGACGGAAAAAGCGGCGACTATATGGTCCCCCATTATAAACAATCTAGTGTTTTTAGTTACAATATATTTTATATCAAAAACTAAGGTAATAGTAAATGAAAAGAAAAAAACTGTGATGGGGCCTCAATATAATGTCTCTGTGGTAATCAGTCAGCGAGAAGTAAGCAGTTAAAAAGCATGCTATCCATGATTTTTCAACGACTACATTCAATTGGGAAATGTGTCTTTAAAGCTACAGAGTCCCTATATCAATCGATTTTTTCTTTGTAGGCGTGTCTTTATTTGTAACTTCATGTTCACCAGCTCATGTCGAAATCGAGTATTTAAGCGAGCAAATATAGCGCAAGAAATCATTTACTGTATATACATCGACCAGTGCACATCGTACCTATACACAGGTAACAGTAATTTTTACAAAAAAGAAGGTTAGCTTCTTTCGGGGCTCGAACACACGACCTTCTTATTTCAAGTCCGGTGCTGTATCCACTGAACTACAACGCTACTTGAGAAAAAATAGTATACTAACTACCATATAATAACTTAACATATTTGAACGCAACTAAAGATGGATCAATAAATATGCAGTCCATATTGGCACACGTGTAAATTAACATTGCCTGGTGTAATACTGTATCGTATCAATATCAAACTAATACTTCGCCTCAAATCAACAATATCTCGACTTGTTATTTAGCGCTTGATGGGTTTGTGTGCGCGCTCTTGTTATTACGTAATGCCTATTTAGTGTTAAAAACTGCTACAAAATACCAATAAGTAGCAGTGGTCTAGAGGTTCAGCGTACATCTTTCAAATCTTACAAGTGCAAGGCTGTGGTTCAAATCCCGTTCCGGTCAACTATTTTTTTATCACATATATTCTGGAGCCGTATATTTATCGATGTTATCTGTACGGAGGCTAAATAAAAATGTGAAATTATACGTATCGATTTCTCCTTATATACCGACTTTTGGGGTGTTCGTCGATTTGAAACTACTTCACACGTGACTCATTCATATTCATGAGTTATTACCAGTTCATATAGGGACTGTACAGCTTTAAACAAAGTCGGAAGGAACATACCCCCAGTTTGTATGCTGCCCGCAAATAACAACTATTTTATTTTTCTGCTTTTGGCGAAGTTTTCAAATCACACGACCCAAAACGGCATCGGGTTAAGACTTGGCTGTTAAACAAAATCAGAAAGAACAGGAAAATCATCCTCGTCATCACTATACATATCAAATTTTACCATGGAGTAATTTATTATTCTGTATACGCAGATTTTGCATTTTAGATTGAGAAGCTTTCTATTGGTATGATCAAGTTTTTCCAGATAATAATTAATTTCTAATTGTAATCGCCCTCTTTTTTGATTTGACTTTTTTAACTATCTATAAAATCAGCACGAATCACATCATATTCCACCCGGCCCTGTTTGCATGCCAACAATGATTTCCTATATTTGCATTTCAACTCCTCAAGTTTTTCACATATATATTTGTTCCATATATAAAGTTTTATATTATATTATTATTTATATGCTAATGTATCCCAGCCATTGTCTATTATGTACCTTTTGTCATCATGTGTATTCTATGTAAAGTAATGGAAAGTATTGTACGTGATAACTTAGTAGAACATATGCATAAGAATAAACTTTTTAGTAATAAGCAATATGGCTTTATATCGGGTAGATCTACAGTTCTTCAATTATTGACAGTAATAGATAGATGGACTGAAATGTTGAATAACGGTGGTGCCGTGGATGTAGCATATTGTGACTTTATGAAGGAGTTCGACAAAGTCAGTCATTGTAAGTTAATTCATAAATTGAAGATGTTTAATTTGGGGGGGAAATATATTAATTGGATAGAGCCATTCCTCAGAGACAGAAAACAGAGGGTTTTGGTAAACGGTGAGAATTCTGATTGGAAGGATGTCTCAAGTGGAATACCGCAGGGTTCAGTACTAGGATCAATACTCTTTGTATTATATATTAATGACCTACCGTCTGCCGTATCGTCAGACAGTGAAATGTTTTTATTTGCTGACGATACGAAGATATATAGGGGTATATTTGACACCACAGATTGTGAAAAGCTGCAATCGGATATATATAAAATGAATTCTTGGTCTGAAAAATGGCTATTAAAATTTCATCCGGATAAATGTAAAACAATGAGAATTGGAAAAAGTAAAGTCGACGAATATAAATATAGGCTTAAAAACGACATTGATCCAATGCTTACAAGCAGTGAAGAAAAAGATATAGCATGCTCCGTTACGTACAAAGACGATTATTCTCAGGCCATCTTGTCCTTGGTTTAATGAGGAACTACATGACGCTAAACACTGGAAACGTAAGCTGGAACGACAATGGCGTAAAACCAAACTAACAGTTCACCACGAAATCTACAGAAACCAATGTGCAAAAATTACTTAAACAAGCTAGAGTCAGTTATTACTCTGACAAAATAGAATCCTGTGGACATGACCAAAAAAGTATCTTTAAGGTAATTAAACATCTGTTAGGCGCTTCAAATGATATCATATTACTCTCCAACAATTCATCTAAGAAACAGGCACAGGATTTCAGTGACTTTTTCATAAACAAAATAGAAACCATTAGATGCGATATATCTTCAGGAAATCATTCTGGTTCCAATTCCATGAATATTGACTCGGTTCAGGTACCACTAGAAAATCATCTGACAGATTTTACTCCTGCTACATCCAAGGAAGTGGAACGAATAATCCTACAATCTCCGAATAAATTGTGTGAATTAGATCCAATACCAACATGGTTGTTGAAATCATGTCTTGATGAACTTTTACCTGTTCTGACGAAGATCATCAACTCATCTCTACACTCGGCATACGTACCAAAGACATTTAAAAGTTCACGTATAAGACCTCTATTAAAAAAGCCATCCCTTGATCAAAACACTCTTAAAAACTACAGACCTGTGTCCAATCTCCCATTTATCTCAAAGGTGTTAGAGAAGGTAGTCGACAAACGTTTGGAACAGCATTTGTCCCTTAACGATTTTCACGAGAAACATCAGTCGGCGTACAGAAAGTGTCACTCTACCGAAACTGCTTTACTCAAAGTCCAGAGTGACATCCTCCAGTCTTTAGACAAGAACAAGGTTACTATCAACGTTGGATCTCTCTGCTGCATTTGACACCATCGATCATAGCACACTACTCTATCGCCTTGAACATGACTTTGGAATAGCCGGTAAGCCACTTGCATGGATGACATCCTATCTAAGTGATCGTTATCAAACTGTGTGCATTGACGGCGAACTATCCAATCCAGTGCTTATGAAATACAGTGTACCACAAGGATCGGTCTTGGGGCCCAAAAACTATATCATGTATACCAAACCTGTAGGGGCAATTTGTAGAAACCATGGACTAAATCATCATTTCTATGCTGATGACTCTCAGCTATACTTATCATTTGAACCTTTAGACAAAATTTCTCAAGTTGAAGTTATACGGCGAGTTGAAGCCTGTCTCAATGATATTATCTCCTGGATGCACCACAATATGCTAAAACTAAATGCAGACAAAACAGAATTTATATTGTTTTGCTCCAAGCGCAATGTTGAGTGTATATCTGACATATCTATTAAAGTTGGAGACTCTGAGATAAAACCATCATCATGTGTTAGAAATCTGGGAGCATTTCTCGATTCCAAAATGGACATGGAACAACAGGTGAATGCTGTTTGTAGGTCGTGTTACGCCCAGTTACGACACATAGGTCACATTAGACAATATCTAACCATTGATGCAACCAAAATCCTTGTAAATTCCCTTGTTACATCCAGACTTGACTATTGTAACTCCCTGCTTAGCGGTCTAACTAAGACAATTTTGAATAAACTTCAGACAGTTCAAAATGCAGCAGCTCGTATCATTACTCGGAAATCTCGTTTCGACCACATCACACCAGTGCTAAAGGAGCTTCACTGGCTCCCAGTGCAATACCGGATTGACTTTAAAATATTGAGTCACATCTATAAAGCCTTAAATGACCAATCTCCAAGCTACATCAAAAACATGTTAAAGGTGTATAGACCACAGCGTGACTTAAGATCCCAAAGTGACACTCTGACTCGTGTAGTACCAAGATCTCGTACAGTTACATACGGTGACCGTAGCTTTGCAACTGCTGCTCCAAAGTTGTGGAACGCGCTTCCAGTGGGAATCCGGAATTCCAACACACTTGACTCTTTTAAGAGATCACTGAAAACTCATTTCTTTTTAATGATATATAGTGGCTGATGTGTATTTTGAGCTGGACTATTTCATAAATGATTACCATTGTTTTATTATCTTATTATGACAGTACTATATTTTAAACATGGATTTTAATTTTAGTCAGTATAATATCTTAGCAATATAATCTAAATGTTGTTTTATATTTTACCACTTAATATCTTCGCATATCTTAGAGTTAATACATGTATTGTTCTTTTTTAGTTTTGACTGTGTGTGAATGTATTATTGTTTTACTTGTAAAGCACTTTTGAACGTATGTTATATATGAAAAGAGTACTATATAAATATGGCATAATAAATAAATAAATATTGTCATAGACAACAAACTTAACTTTGAGAAACACATAACAGAAAAAGTAAATAAAGCTAATTCGATAATGGGAGTAATAAGAAGGACATTTGAATACATGGATGAAAAAACTTTTAAAATATTATATACTTCACTAGTGAGGCCACATATTGAATATGCAAACCAATTATGGAGCCCATATCTAGTAAAACACATAGTAATGCTGTAGAATGTACAAAAATAGCTACTAAATTATCCCTGGTAAGAAGGAGTTATCGTATGAGGATCGTTTGAAAAAATTAAATTTACCAACTTTAGCATACAGAAGAATTCGTGGGGACCTCATCGAAACATATAAAATCTTGTCTGGGAAATATGACTCTGATGTTTCATCAATACTTATGATTAATAACAACCCGTCAATAAGAGGGCATAATAAAAAGTTGTCTAAAAGAAGACCACGTCTAAATATACGTAAATATTCATTCTGCTATAGAGTAGTAGACATGTGAAACAAATTACCAAGTGAAATAGTGGAAGTAAAAACTGTGTACTCCTTTGAGAGAAGACTAGATACATTTTTAAGGGATCAACCCGTAAAATATAACTTTAAAGAGGCATTAATCGTCGGAAGTTTAAATGAAAGTTTCAGTGACGAAAGCGATGAGCTGGTGCCACAGGCTGGGATACCCAACCTTCTACTAGAAGAGGATCTGTATGTATCTGTAAATATGCGGACAAACTTTTTTTATTAATTTCATAAAAACCCAGCGTGTGTTTGTTAGATCTGATAACTTTCATTTTATGATGAGCTTTTGTTGCTGTGAATAAAATATTTTTGTAGTTATCTGTTTTTTGACAACATATTTTTTAACACCTTTGCATTTCTTTGTCCCAGTATTATCAGCCAAAATGTATGAGTATGACTTACTCCTTAATCCAACAAACTCTACGATCACAGCACCACAGGCTTCATCTTTCATCTTGCCAATAACCTTTTTGTTATCGCTAAAGTAAAACTCGCTTGTTGGATCATAATCACTGTTATCAAATAGTTCTTTGTCTTTATAAAGATCAGCATAACAACAACTTAACTTTTACACTGTATTTGTTTTTAGCATAATTGTAGTGGATATCATACATCAAGTATTTTGACAAGTCCAAAATACACATACCAACATAACAAGGGCGATTTAAGACAATTCTTTCTTTCACTCTATTGATGGCAAACAAGTTTTCGCTAAACATCTTACAAGAAATAAACGATGGTCTTGCAGCATATTTCAAAAGGACTTCGTCGTCATGCGTCAGCTTAACATTTACTCTTTTTCTCAAGTTTTCTCAAGTTTTCCATCGTCTTTCCAAAAACCGAATTATTCATAAGCTTGAAGAAATCTTTCTCGAAAGCATTTTTACCAGCTGTTCTTTTTGTAGTATTGAAGTCGATATACACTTTCAACCATTAACACTCATCAAACTGGAGTATCATATGTATCTGTTTTACTTTCAACCCCAAACTTTCATACAACTTTAAATGTCTATAATGCGTAACATATTTTCCTTGTCCTTCAATGTAGTAACAAGTTTTTTAACTTTACTAGTTCCCAAATCAAACTTACTCTTCAAGTTCTTGCAGTAGTCCGACAACCACTCATCTTTTATATTTAAACATTCCGGAGCGAGAGGATAATCATTATGCAAGTCATGTAACTCTTCTGGATATTCAAGATCACACTCAACAATATAGTTTGATTTCCCTTCTTCAAATTTATCAACCCATTTAAAATTACCGGTTGGCAAAGACTGGCCCATCGCCCACCCGTACAAGTTGTTAGCATCAAGATACATTATATACTTACTTTGTTTACTACTATTATAGTTTTCCATATACTTATTATTAGCTTTCGAATATCTAGTCGCAATATAACTAACACCACCCCTCATTCCTTTCTCTACAAACAGATATTTATCAATACCAGTAATCAAGTCAAGTTTAATCCCAGTCATTTTTAAACAGGCATCCCAAGATAAACCGGGACTACTGAAGTAATGACATGGATCTAATTTGTAATACTCAAAGCACATTTTTCTGAAGTTCTCAAAAACATCAGCTAGCAGCTAAACATCGCTTTTCAAATACAGATCACGATATTCCCCATGTTTTTGATCTTGAACGTCTTCCATATTGTTTTAGCATGCTCATAATCTTCTTCTGAGATATTTGCATCAATTAACTGAGAGTAGAAGCTTTTCCTGTCAGGCAATTGTTTTTCCTTGAAGCATTCAAAACTATCCATATAATCATACGGGTAAACTCCTTTTCTCTTCGACAGTTCTAACTTTTCGTCAGAGTATTCTTGAGAGATGTATTTAAACAACGGAATGTTTTTCATCAAGTTATCGAGTGATTGTGACCTAAACTGGAAACTATCTTTAAACGCTAAATTTGACCCCAACATGAAAGCCATGTATCTTTCCATGTTATTTGGTATAACATTTAACGTTTTATTAACTTTTCCGATGTGCTGTATTATAAAGTGAGCATCATAGCCTCTCAAGTTATGAAACACAATAGGTATTTTTTTAGTCAGTCTGAAACTGAGATTGCATGCATCATGAGCACTTCCTCTAAACTTCCCAGTTATGTGACAATGATCTCTAACTGCCCTATCACACGTCATATATCGTTCATCGCAAATATGACATTTCTCAGCTGCTCTAAATTCTTTTTCTTCTGCTACTGTCATTATCAAATCTTTTTTAAAACACGCAGTTTTTTTACAAATATTTTTCTTCCTCTATCATTTGTTCTAAAAATTATAAACAGCATTTGGTCCTCTGTATGTTACAACCGGTTTGGAATATTTGTCATCATTGCAGTATGTTGTTGATATGCATCTGTATACGAGTTTTTTTTTATTATTTGTAGCTGAAGATAATTTTTCCGTTATTGCTTCAAAGTCGGCTTATATAACAAATGGAACCATTAATTGCCTATCATAGTTTTTACAGAAAACCTTTTCACTCGCAAAAGGTATTTTTATTGCTTGCTTGCCATTCAGGTTTATGCTTTTCCAAGACTTTTTCTAATATAAAACACTGCAAGCATGTTTTGCAGAACCATTTTTCCCCTTCATATAATGTTTGATTAAACATCAACCGGTTAAAATCCTTTATCCATACATAATGATTTTCTTCTTCTTCAACAATCAAAAGCATATCGCATTCTTCTTCTACTTTATTGTTTGATATGTATAGAGGATACACCCCACTTTTTTCATATCCAATTACATTAATACATACATTGTTTTATTTTTCTATTTTGGGGATTTGCTTTAATGTAACAGGAAATGTAATTCCACTGTAATCCAGATCACCAATATGCTTTTTGTAATTTGTTATTTTTTCTGGATGTATTGGTGCTGGAAATTTATACCATCTGAAGCATTCATCATCTTTTTCATTTTTTATATTTATCAGACCTTTCATATGGTGAGAAAGTTCTTTTGGTAACTTCAAATAAGAGCTACCCCGTAAAGGCTTATACTCCACCCTGTTTATATAATGCATGTCCACTGATGTATTTACCCAACCACTTCCCTCGGAGAGCCAGCTTCCAATTCTACTCACAATTTCATCAGTTGCTGTATCTAAAGCACCCTTGATATCCTTTTCATTTAAGATTGTTGCCGCATTTGATGCAAAGTAAGCTGTTCTGTATGTAGTTGCAACAAACACACCTTTGTCTGCAACGGCATAGAGAAAGTCATTTTCAAAGTAACGCATAATTTAAATCCTTTAGTTCTTTGTAATTTCGCCTTGAGGAATTCTGTGACTGTTTTTTCGCGTTAGGCGAAACTGAGCGAGTGGACCTAATCTATTCACAATAACCACAGAGAAAACCTTACTATATTGTTTTTGGGATCTTTCGATTTCTTTTACCCTCATTATATAATATATATAATACAGAATGAATTCTTTAAGCCATAATTAATTAATTAATTAATTTAACCAGCATAACAAATAATATCAATTCCCTCTTTCAATAACTTACCGTAGTAATAAATAAAAAAATCAATAGTTATGGGACCGTTAGTCGCTCGTATGATCATTTTATCACGCGATCTGTTTAATCTTTTGATATCATGTTTTCTTATTTTCCACGGGAGTTTCATCTTTTGAGAGTCAGTTATAATCTTTTCAGTCAAATCCTTGAAGTTTGCAAAAATTAATGTTAATTTGTCAATTTTATTTGTACACTCAAAATCAACGAACAAAGCCTGCTTCTCGCATTTTTTCCTGAGATTTTCTATATCATCTGTGTATACCATATTATAGTAGACTATTCATATTCTTTTAAGCCCTAATTAAATAAATAATAATAATAGTATATTATAAGATGAACTGTATATATTGTAAGAGAGTATTAGGTGTTTTTGATTCTTCTGAATTTTGTAAGGATTGCTTTTTGTTTTACATAGTCGACAAAAAGACGTAAAGTATGTAAAAATTGTGTTGGGTACAAACTTTGCTATAATTGCACGTATGCATGTGCAAATTGTAATAGCACTTGCAAGGTTTTTAACGGAGAACGTATTTGTTTCGAATGTGGGACTCCCAATGGATATGTTCATGTTGCAGATTATCGGTGAGTTCGCAAGAAGAGCGTTTATCATAGAAGATATCATCTAGAAAAACCTTTGGGAGGGTACAATTAATCTCCAATAGATAAGCCGAGATGTGAGGATTTGTTTTACAAGATCGTAAAAGTTTTAGATAAGATGGGAGGTCGGGAAAGAGTAATTAAATGTAATTACATTTTCCAGAAAATATTCGAGCTATTAGAAATAAAAAAAAAAGAAACAAAGCAAATTTAGACAAAATCCACTAGAGATAAGTACGATACTATATGGAATAGGTTGAAAAAGAACTAGCAACCATGTATCTTTGACGGATGCTTAGTAACCATTTAACTTGTACTTCTCAATATACCTTTCCAGGGGTTCAGTGAAACTATCATTTTGCTGCAGATGGAGTATTTTAAAAAAGCATGATGAGATTATCTCCCCATCCGGCATAGTAGATGTTTGCACAAACGAAAGAAGTTGTTCGAAACTTCTATGATATGATTTTAATTAAACCTTTTTCTCTGCTATTTTAGTTGTGTTCATCAAAACCGCAATTTTGGGGGGAATTGCTCCAACAATAGCTATGAAAACAGAAACTGCGGGGATTAATAGCAATGCGGCAGTACAACCAATTATCCCATTTGTGATTTGCAACCCTGTGTTAATTCTACCGCATAATTTGTAACTAAGTCTGTATGCTGCCGCTTGTCGAGTCAAGTAACTAATTAATTCCTCCTTGCTTTTAATTTCTTTCATTATAATAATAAGATTAATTAAAATATTTAGAAAATAATTACTCATGTTCTCCGGCTGATATATTACCATTTTTAATAGCTCGTCGATTATGCTAATACCTTTATTCGTCAACTGTGGACTATTATTTACCGATTTGATACTCCCACATACTAACTCCAGATCATTAACCAAATCATCGGGACTATTGTAATATTCTACACAACCCCCTAAAATCTGTTTGTACTTTGAAGAACTTTTATGAATTGGCAAACCAGATAATTCTGTCAGCTCCTTGAATGCATTTTGAGATAGCTTAGAATATGCTTTTTCATTGTTGTAATGCTTTTTCACCAAGTCTATAAAATCATCATCCACTTCATATCTAGCACAACTGACCCTCCTTGTCTAGCAATTAGTTTGTGATGACCAACAAGATATCTGTCTGCTTCCCCTTTAAGCCATACTTTAATATTTCAGTCATAAATGTTTCATGCTGCTTCAATTTCATACGCTGTGGCCGACCCACTGAGTTTTATCATTGAGCCCCAGTAAGAAAATGATGTAATGGAAGGGTTATGATAAAGTTTGGCCGTCTCTTTCCACTGGTTCCAATTGCGATACACGCTAGTACATATTGAATGTCTGTAGCGTTTTGTTTCTGAAATATCACCATGAAAAACAGTGCTGAGACAGTGAAAAAACCAATTGCCATCACCAGGTACATTATGCACCAAATATGTTTGCTTTTCTAAAGAGATGTGAGAAGGAGAATGTTCCGCACATTGTTGTTGAAAATAATTGCCTTTTTGTGATGAATATGTATGGTCAACTAAGTCAGCCGAGTGACATTCTTGTTGATAACTGTTGTCAGGTTTTGCATGATACGTGTGGTCACCCATGTTAAATAGTAGTGTACTGTAGCTGTGTGTCCATCATACCTGGTTGGTCTACATTTTGTCTTCTGTCAGTCAATTCATTGTTATTGATGTATCATTTCTTGATATGTAAGTGTTATTCATTGTAAAAACAGAAGAACGGTTTAAATAAATAAATGTGTGTGTTTGAACCGAAAACCGAAAACACAATGCAGACGACAGGAAGCACGTGTTATACATATTCATTAATGCATACATTTACTTCCGTCATAGAGACGATTGGCTGACGAGAATGTCCAGCCGCATTCGTAATCTTTCGTGCATTCGGATAACATACTTCCGGTGCTATTGTTCATTTATTTTTAAACACGGCAGTTATCAAATCATTTGTTTATCATAATCGGTTAACAAAAGAGTATGAGAGTGACATGTAAATTTCTGCGACACGAAATCTACTTTTATTAAATTCTGAATTGTGTTGACGAATTTTGGCCAATGAACAATGTACAAGTTAACACTTAGGGCTGTGTTTCCGGTTAATGGCCATTTTGGCGACATAGATAAAAATGCAATTTCATTGTCACTTTTGGATGGGTTCGAGAAAAGTTTTTTATGCTTTTTCACCTCATTCTGCTTGAAAACCACCATTCTTAATGATTTCTACGACTGCTTTTCTTGTTAATTTCGTAACAAAATATGCTACTTTACGGTTGTAGCCGCCCATAAACTACCTTAAATGACCCAAGACTTTTCAAAAGGATGGATGGGTATGTTTACTTTTCGCCTGCATGAGGAGCTTGCGACGCGAGCTGTGCTCGCTATTAATTCACTGATCAAATATAGTCATTTGATGAATAGTGTTTACATTACTATCCTTACCAGACTTGCTTGTTTCTTCAAAAAGATTGTTTCTCATTGTGACGCTATTTGTAAATAATTTGTTCATGATCTCATTTTGTTAAAGTTTTGTTTATTATATAATTTGTATATTTGTAATTTCACATTCCCCTCCTGGGGACTTGAAAGGTCAACATTTGTTTTTTTATTTTTATTTTATTTTGCAGTGAAGGTACTTTGTCAAAAAAAAAAATCAAATACTACACACACAAGTGTTGTGTCAAATATACGCCAAAACGCACCATTCCATATCTAAGTTTTAACAAAATGAATGAAAAAAATGGGGAGCATACCTGGACCCCACTAGTTTGTCAGGCCTATATATGCATTTCAGGCAAGCTACACCCCTGTGTATGTAACATGATATGCTGAATAAAATCTATCCAGTATTACTTCTCCATGCAAGTTAAAAAATCTATAATTATTATAGACAGAATATCTTCAATATGGAAAAAATAAAATAAGTTACTAAATTAAATACTAACAAGAGGCCCAAGAGGGCATGTGGACGCTCTACTTGCTAAAACGGGGGATCAGGAGAAGTAGTCGGGACAAAGCTTGTGTATTAAAACCTTTAAAGGGCCATAACTCCACCAAAAATCATTCACCAGGAACACGGAGATGATATGCACAACTAAGCTTGATACAGATCATCCTTGCCAAGTTTCTCTGAAATACGTCCAGGGGTTCAGGAGAACTATTCCAGACAAAGTTCGTGTAGAAAACCTTTAAAGGGCCATAAACCCACAAGAAAATCTTTTAACCGGAAAACGGTGATGATAATTATGCAGAGACGAAGTCTTGCCATAATATGTCAAATTGATCCAACAAGGGCAATTAAGCTCCCATTTAAAGGACAAAAAGAAAAACAACACAAAAACAACAACAACAACAACAACAAAATGAAGGCCCTATCGTCAAAACGAGGAAAAATATAGCATTTTTAACTAAATCAAGGGCCATAATTCCGCTGTTACTGGCCTGATCTAGCTGGTTTTTGAACTTGTCCGAGCTTTCATTGACATTAAAAATCTGGTAAAGTTTGGTAAAGATAAGATGAACAATGAAGGCCTTATCGTCTTAACGAGGCAAAATATAGCATTTTTAACTAATTCAAGGGCCATAACTCTGCTGTTGCTGGATTGATCTGGCTGTTTTCCGAACTTGTCCGAGCTTTCATTGATATTAACAATCTGATAAAGTTTTGTAAAGTTCGGATGGAAAATGAAGGCCCTATCGTCTTAACGAGGTAAAAGTTAACGGACAGACGACAGACGAACGACGGACAACTCGCCATCCCATAAGCTCTGCTGGCCCTAGTCCAGTAGAGCTAAAAACTATTTCAGTAATTTTAGTAAAACATATATCTATAAACATATATTGTCAATAAATTCTCACGTATGTTTTATCAAACCGTATTGATCAACCCTGAGTTTATGCTTCGAAAGGGTATTCACCGTGTATTCGGAAAAAGAAAAGAAAAGAAAAGCGAGATGCATGTCTCGCGATGTGGTTGATGATCGATGGGGCTAAGACCTCCTTTTCAAGTTGTTCCACTCGCCTTCATGCGCGACCGTCTGTACATCTGTATGACTACCGATGTGTTACGTGTATTCATTTTCGATACTGTGCGTCAGTACCTCTCGTGACATCAATTATATCAATTTCACGCTTAGCAAAATATATCAAAATACACCCAAAGTAACTATATTTATCTGGCATATACATCATTAATATAATGAAGTATGTTTTAACACAGACCTAATAATAAATTAATATGACTGGCTGTAAAGGGGTTGTTGCACTATTCTGGAACTAGCTTCATTTAAAAAGGCTTTAAAAAACGTGGAAAAAGCTGGAAGAATTATCAAAATATCATAAAACATACAGGAGATAGATCTTTTAAAAATTTGCAAAAATTTTCAAACGGAGGCAGCCATCTTGGATTGATGACGTCATCGCGCCATTTTACCATTTATGGCATATTGATAATATCATTTAAAAAAAAGAAAATCACTGCACATACATGTAAACCGTAAAAAGAGCATATACAGTATAACTATTTTACTTTGTATTTATAATTTAATACACGTATTTGCTTTTAAAAACACTATTATCTATTTTCCATATACGGAAAAAGGCGCGATCATTCAAAGATGGCGGCCTCCACTGGTGTCTTTTTGCACATTTTCAAAATGTCATGTCTCTTATATTTTTTAAAAAATTTGATATTTTTTTCCAGCCTTTTCCAGAATAGTGCAACAACCCCTTTAAATGTAATAATCATTGGAGAAAAAAACAATTGGTGATTATACACTTTTAATATAACCACCTTTAATTTCAGATTTATCAAAGTAGGACATGATTTACCAAATATACCGAAATAGTAGTTTTAATTTTACTAATAGATTGTTCGCATGAACTATGAACTTAATCATTTTTTTTTTTTATTTTCAGAGATCAAATCAGAGGCAAATTACCCATATATGGTGCGTTTGGTGCCACGTGTGAACTTGAAAATATCCATTACACGACGATGGTGCTAACAGCACCAGTAGCAGTTAACTAAAATAAATAAAAAATCCAAATGTCCAAAACATGTTTAAGCTTTGAAATAATGCACGATGTCATTACTAATCAGTTGATATTACACATGTTTTATGTATGACCACTGTAATTCGAAGTTACATAGAGATGATTGGATACTTTTATATTTGTGGATTTTATTGATTGATTTTTTTGATTGTTCTTCGATTTCCTGTGAACTTACGTCAATGGCTAATTAATATATCTATCTACTATCCTGATAAAATCACTTTGATTGGGGTATCATACAGTATTGAAGTTTATTTCACATGTTCACACCTGTCTCACGCTTATTGTTTATCCACAGGATTTTTAAGTTATATGTTAATAGAATGATGTAAAACATGTTTAACAAATGTCGCAGGGGAATACTTCCTATAAATAGAGTGGATGGGGTGTTTTTTATTTAATTATTTTATTGATTGAACTTCGATTACCCGTGATTTATCGTCTTCAATATAACGTGTAGAGTTGCTGATAAAAAACAAGTCATTACTCCCTATCCTCCTTTTAAAATCTCAGCACGGTTTTCTACTTTATCCAACGCATTCCCGAACAGCGCAGGGACACGATATATTTCACCTCTTAGGCAATTCCGAAATAATCCTACACAATACCTGACTCGACTCGAGCATATTAATAATATTCTATGTGTGTAGCAGTTCTGAAATCGCTCATATGCTTATATGGAAAGACTCGGCTGCCTTCTGTCGGCCTTTTGGAATTTGTGCAGTACGCTTTGTAAAGAAATATAAAACGATCAGACAGGGAAAGTAGCATTCGAGGAGAACAGTCAATCACAAAACAGAGAAACAAACAAGAAAACAGACAAACATGAAGTCGTCTTGTCCATTTTGTAAGTTGTTATGTGCATCTTCTAATTTGTCTGGTGCGTTTTGTACATTGTTATGTGAATTTCGTAAGTTGTCACGTGCATTTCCTAAGTTGTCTTGTGCATTTTATACATTGTCTTGTGCATTTCTAAGTTGTTATGTGGATTATATAAGTTGTCATGTGCATTTTCTAAGTTTTTATGTGCATTTTGTAAGTTGTTATGTGGATTTTATAAGTTGTCGTGTGCATTTCCTAAGTTGCTATGTGCATTTCTAAGTTGTTATGTGGATT
>JAWPHD010015911.1:37500-47500 GCA_037043455.1 Cyrtodaria siliqua
TGTCTGTCTGTCTGTCTGTCTGTCTGTCTGTCTGTCTGGCTCTCTGCTGGCCTGTCTGGCTCTCTGTTTGGCTCTCTGCCTGGCCTGTCTGGGTCTCTGTCTGCCTCTCTGTCTAGCCTGCCTGGCTCTCTGTCTGGCCTGTCTGGTCTATGTATGTCTGTCTGTCTGTCTGGCCCTCTGTTGTCTGTCTGTCTGTCTGTCTGTCTGGTCTGTCTGGTGTCTGCCTGGCCTGTCTGGGTCTCTGTCTGCCTCTCTGTCTAGCCTGTCTGGCTCTCTGTCTGGTCCTCTGTCTGGCCTGTCTGGTCTCTGTCCGTCTGTCTGTATGTCTGTCTGGCCTGTCTGTCTGGCTGTCTGGCTGTCTGGCTCTCTGGCTTTCTGGCTCTCTGCCTGGCCTGTTTGGGTCTCTGTCTGGGTATCTGTCTGGCTCACTGCCTGCCCTGTATGGGTCTCTGTCTAGCCTGTCTGGCTCTCTTTCTGGCCCTCTGTATTTCCTGTCTGGTCTATGTCTGTCTGTCTGTCTTCTGTCTGTATGTCTGTCTGTCTGTCTGTCTGTCTGTCTGTCAGTCTGGCATGTCTTTCTGTCTGTATGTCTGGCTGGCTGGCTGTCTGGGTGGCTGACTGACTGTCTGGCTCTCTGGCTCTCTGTCTGTCCTGTCTAACTGTATGTATGTCTGTCTGGCCTGTCTGTATGTCTGTCTGGCTGTTTAGAACTCTGGTTATCTGGCTGTCTGGCTGTCTGTCTGTCTATCTATCTATCTATCTGTATGTCTGTCTGTCTGTCTGTCTGTCTGTCTGTCTGTCTGTCTGTCTGTCTGTCTGTCTGTCTGTCTGTCTGTCTGTCTGTCTGTCTGTCTGTCTGTCTGTCTGTCTGTCTGTCTGTCTGTCTGTCTGTCTGTCTGTCTGTCTGTCTGTCTGGCTGTCTGGCTGGCTCTCTGTCTGGCTCTCTGTCTGGCCTGTCTGAGACTCTGTCTGTCTGTCAGACAGGGTCAGGATTCTACATTTGCTTGTATGTCTGTCTGTATGTATGTCTGTTTTTGTCTTTTTATGTGTGTATGTCTGTCCTTCTGTCTGGCCTGTCTATCTGTCTGTCTGTCTGGCCTGTCTGGGTCTCTGTATTGCTCTCTGACTGGCCTGTCTGGGTCTATGTCTGCCTCTCTGTCTAGCCTGTCTGGCTCGCTGTCTGGTCTCTGTCTGTCTGTCTGTCTGTCTGGGTGTGTCTCTACCTGGCCCGTTTGGGTCTCTGTCTGCCCCTCTGTCCAGCCTGTCTGGCTCTCTGCCTGGCACTCTGTCTGGCCTGTTTGTCTGTCTGTCTGTCTGGCCTGTCTGGTCTCTGTCTGTCTGGCTGTCTGGCTGGTTGGCTTTCTGGATGTCTGGCTCTCTGCCTGGCCTGTTTGTGTCTCTCTCTGGCTCTCTGCCTGTCCTGTCTGGGTCCCTGTCTGCCTCTCTGTCTAGCCTGTCTGGCTCTGTATCCGGCCCTAGGTCTGACCTGTCTGGTCTTTGTCTGTCTGTCTGGCCTGTCTGGCCTGTCTCTCTGGCCTGTCTGTCTGACCTGTTTGTCTGTCTGTCTGGCTTGCTGTCTGGCTGTCTGGCTGTCTGGCTCTCTGCCTGGCCGGTCTGGGTCTCTATCTGGCTCTCTGCCTGGCCTGTCTGTCTGTCTGTCTGTCTGTCTGCCTCTCTGTCTAGCCTGTCCGGCTCTCTGTCTGGCCCTATTCTGTCTGTCTGTCTGTCTGTCTGTCTGTCTGTCTGTCTGTCTGTCTGTCTGTCTGTCTGTCTGTCTGTCTGTCTGTCTGTCTGTCTGTCTGTCTGTCTGTCTGTCTGTCTGTCTGTCTGTCTGTCTGTCTGTCTGTCTGTCTGTCTGTCTGTCTGTCTGTCTGTATGTCTGTCTGTCTGTCTGTCTGTCTGTCTGTCTGTCTGTCTGTATGTCTGTCTGTCTGTCTGTCTGTCTGTCTGTCTGTCTGTCTGTCTGTCTGTCTGTCTGTCTGTCTGTCTGGCTGTCTGTCTGTCTGCCTGTATGGCTGTCTGTATGGCTGTCTGTCTGCCTGTCTGTAAGGCTGTCTGTAAGGCTGTCTGGCTGTCTGGCTCTCTGCCTGGCTTGTCAGGTCTCTGTCTGCCTCTCTGTCTAGCCTGTCTGGCTCTCTGTCAGGCCTTTTTCATCTAAACAAGGACCGTAACTCTGGCGTTACTGGTTCGATCGGGCTGATTTTCGCGTCCGAATAATATGTGCCAGTTTAATAAATGAAGATATGCATTGATATTAATAATCTTTGCCAGTTTGGAAAAACTCGAATAATAAATGAAGGTGTTACAGTGCTCACATGGGCAGAATCTGGCTTTTCTTTTTACAGCTAAACAAGGACCGTAACTCTGGGTTACTTTTTCGATCCGGCTGGTTTTCAAACTCGTAAGAGCTTTTATTGATATTAATAATCTTTGCCAGTTTGGAAAAACTCGAATAATAAATGAAGGTTCTACAGTGCTCAAATGACCAGAAACTGGCTTTTCTTTTTCAGCTAAACAAGGATCGTAACTGGTTTTCAAACTCGTAAGAGCTAATTATTGATATTAATAATCTTTGCCAGTTTGGAAAAACTCGAAGGATCGTAACTGGTTTTCAAACTCGTAAGAGCTAATTATTGATATTAATAATCTTTGCCAGTTTGGAAAAACTCGAAACTGGTTTTCAAACTCGTAAGAGCTAATTATTGATATTAATAATCTTTGCCAGTTTGGAAAAACTCGAATAATAAATGAAGGTTCTACAGTGCTCAAATGACCAAACTCGTAAGAGCTAATTATTGATATTAATAATCTTTGCCAGTTTGGAAAAACTCGAAGGATCGTAACTGGTTTTCAAACTCGTAAGAGCTAATTATTGATATTAATAATCTTTGCCAGTTTGGAAAAACTCGTAACTGGTTTTCAAACTCGTAAGAGCTAATTATTGATATTAATCATCTTTGCCAGTTTGGAAAAACTCGAAGGATCGTAACTGGTTTTCAAACTCGTAAGAGCTAATTATTGATATTAATAATCTTTGCCAGTTTGGAAAAACTCGAATAATAAATGAAGGTTCTACAGTGCTCAAATGACCAGAAACTGGCTTTTCTTTTTCAGCTAAACAAGGATCGTAACTCTGGCGTTACTGGTTCGATCCGGCTAGTTTTCGAACTCGTCCGAGCTGTTATTGATACTAACAATCTGTTTCTAGTTTGGAAAAAAACTCGAATAATAAATAAAGGTGCTACAGTGCTCACATGGGCATAATCTGGCTTTTCTTTTTCAGCAAAACAAGGACCGTAACTCTGGCGTTACTGTTTTGATTCAGCTGGTTTTCGAACTCGTCCGAGCTGTTATTGATACTAATAATCTGTGCCAGTTTGGAAAAACTCGAATAATAAATAAAGGTGCTACAGTGCTCACATAGGCAGAATCTGGCTTTTCTTTTTCAGTTAAACAAGGATCGTAACTCTGTCGTTACTGGTTCGATCCGGCTGGTTTTCGAACTCGTCCGAGCTGTCATTGATACTAATAATATGTGCCAGTTTGGAAAAACTCGAATAATAAATGCAGGTCTACACTGCTCACATGGCCAGAATCTTGTTTTTCCTTTTTCAGTTAAACAAGGACCGTAACTTTGGCGTTATTGGTTCGATCCGGCTGGTTTTCGAACTCGTATGAAGGTGCTACAGTGCTCACATTGGCAAAATCTGTTTTTTCCTTTTTCAGCTAAACAAGGACCGTAACTCTGGGGTTACTGATTCGATCCGGCTGGTTTTCGAACTCGTCCGAGCTGTTATTGATACTAATAATCTGTGCCAGGTTGGAAAAACTCGAATAATAAATGAAGGTGCTACAGTGCTCACATGGGCAGAATCTGGCTTTTCTTTTTCAGCTAAACAAGGACCGTAACTCTGGCGTTACTGTTTCGATCCGGCTGGTTTTCGAACTCGTCCGAGCTGTCTTTGATACTAATAATCTATGCCAGTTTTGAAAAACTCGAATAATAAATGAAGGTGCTGCAGTGCTCACATGGGCAGAATCTGGCTTTTTTTCCAGCTTAACAAGGACCGTAACTCTGGCGTTACTGGTTCGATCCGGCTGATTTTCGCGTCCGAGCTGTTATTGATACTAATAATGTGTGCCAGTTTGGAAAAATTCGAATAATAAATGAAGGTGTTACAGTGCTCACATGGGCAGAATCTGGTTTTTCTTTTTCAGCTAAACAAGGATCGTAACTATGGCGTTACTGGTTCGATCCGGCTGGTTTTCGAACTCGTCCGAGCTGTCATTGATAATAATAATCTTTGCCAGTTTGGAAAACTCGAATAATAAATGAAGGTGCTACAGTGCTCACATGGCCAGAATCTTGCTTTTCTTTTTTCAGCTAAACAAGGACCGTAACTCTGGCGTTACTGGTTCGATCCGGCTGGTTTTCGAACTCGTCCGAGCTGTCATTGATAATAATAATCTTTGCCAGTTTGGAAAACTCGAATAATAAATGAAGGTGCTACAGTGCTCACATGGCCAGAATCTTGCTTTTCTTTTTTCAGCTAAACAAGGACCGTAACTCTGGCGTTACTGGTTCGATCCGGCTGGTTTTCGAACTCGTCCGAGCTGTTATTGATACTAATAATTTGTGCCAGTCTGGAAAAACTCGAATAATAAATGAAGGTGCTGCAGTGCTCACATGGGCAGAATCTGGTTGTTTTTTTTCAGCTAAACAAGGACCGTAACTCTGGCGTTACTGGTTCGATCCGGCTGATTTTCGCGTCCGAGCTGTTATTGATACTAATAATCTGTGCCAGTTTGGAAAAACTCGAATAATAAATGAAGGGGCTACAGTGCTCACATGGGCTGATTCTGGCTTTTCTTTTTCAGCAAAACAAGGACCGTAACACTGACGTTACTTGTTCGATCCGGCTGGTTTTCGAACTCGTCCGAGCTGTCATTGATACTAATAATCTGTTATGTTTGGAAAAACTCGAATAATAAATGAAGGTGCTACAGTGCTAACATGGGCAGAATCTGGCTTTTCTTTTTTCAGATAAACATGGACCGTAACTCTAGCGTTACTTGTTTGATCCGGCTGGTTTTCAAACTCCTCCGAGCTGTTATTGATACTAATAATCTGTGCCAGTTTGGAAAAACACGAATAATAAATGAAGGTGCTACAGTACTCACATTGGCATAATCTGGCTTTTCTTTTTCAGCAAAACAAGGACCGTAACACTGACGTTACTTGTTCGATCCGGCTGGTTTTCGAACTCGTCCGAGCTGTTATTGATACTAATAATTTGTGCCAGTTTGGAAAAACTCGAATAATAAGTGAAGGTGCTACAGTACTCACATGTGGAGAATCTGGCTTTTCTTTTTTCATCTAAACAAGGACCGTAACTCTGGCGTTATTGGTTCGATCCGGCTGGTTTTCGAACTCGTCCGAGCTGTCTTGATACTAATAATCTGTGCCAGTTTGGAAAAACTCGAATAATAAATAAAGGTGCTGCAGTGCTCACATGGGCAGAATCTGGTTGTTTTTTTCAGCTAAACAAGGACCGTAACTCTGGCGTTACTGGTTCGATCCGGCTGATTTTCGCGTCCGAGCTGTTATTGATACTAATAATATGTGCCAGTTTGGAAAAACACGAATAATAAATGAAGGGGCTACAGTGCTCACATGGGCAGATTCTGGCTTTTCTTTTTCAGCAAAACAAGGACCGTAACACTGACGTTACTTGTTCGATCCGGCTGGTTTTCGAACTCGTCCGAGCTGTCATTGATACTAATAATCTGTTATGTTTGGAAAAACTGGAATAATAAATGAAGGTGCTACAGTGCTAACATGGGCAGAATCTGGCTTTTCTATTTTAGCTAAACAATGACCGTAACTCTGGCGTTACTGGTTCGATCCGGCTGGTTTTCGAACTCGTCCGAGCTGTTATTGAAACTAATAATCTATGCCGTTTGGAAAAACTCGAATAATAAATGAAGGTGCTACAGTGCTCACATTGGCAGAATCTGGCTTTTCTTTTTCAGCAAAACAAGGACCGTAACACTGACGTTACTTGTTCGATCCGGCTGGTTTTCGAACTCGTCCGAGCTGTCATTGATACTAATAATCTGTGCCAGTTTGGAAAAACTCGAATAATAAATAAAGGTGCTACAGTACTCACCTGGGCAGAATCTGGCTTTTCTTTTTTCAGCAAAACAAGGACCGTAACTCTGGCGTTACTATTTCGATCCGGCTGGTTTTCGAACTTGTCCGAGCTGTTATTGATAATAATAATCTGTGCCAGTTTGGAAAAACACGAATAATAAATGAAGGGGCTACAGTGCTCACATGGGCAGATTCTGGCTTTTCTTTTTCAGCAAAACAGGGACCGTAACTCTGGCGTTACTGATTCGATCCGGCTGGTTTTCGAACTCGCCCGAACTATCATTGTTCATTCTAATCTATGCCAGTTTGGAAAAACTCGAATAATAAATGAATGTGCTACAGTGCTCACATTGGCAGAATCTGGCTTTTCTTTTTCAGCAAAACAAGGACCGTAACACTGACGTTACTTGTTCGATCCGGCTGGTTTTCGAACTCTTCCGAGCTGTCATTGATACTAATAATCTGTTATGTTTGGAAAAACTCGAATAATAAATGAAGGTGCTACAGTGCTAACATGGGCAGAATCTGGCTTTTCTATTTCAGCTAAACAATGACCGTAACTCTGGCGTTACTGGTTCGATCCTGCTCGTTTTCGAACTCGTCCGAGCTGTCATTGATACTAATAATCTATGCCGTTTGGAAAAACTCGAATAATAAATGAAGGTGCTACAGTGCTCACATGGGCAGAATCTGGCTTTTCTTTTTCAGCTAAACAAGGACCGTAACTCTGGCGTTACTAGTTCGATCCGACTGGTTTTCGAACTCGTCCGAGCTTTCATTGATACTAATAATCTGTGCCAGTTTGGAAAAACTCGAATAATAAATAAAGGTGCTACAATGCTCACCTGAGCAGAATCTGTCTTTTCTTTTTCCAGCAAAACAAGGACCGTAACTCTGGCGTTACTATTTCGATCCGGCTGGTTTTCGAACTCGTCCGAGCTGTTATTGATAATAATAATCTGTGCCAGTTTGGAAAAACACGAATAATAAATGAAGGGGCTACAGTGCTCACATGAGCAGATTCTGGCTTTTCTTTTTCAGCAAAACAAGGACCGTAACTCTGGCATTACTGGTTCGATCCGGCTGGTTTTCGAACTCGCCCGAACTATCATTGATACTAATAATCTGTGCCAGTTTGTAAAAACTCGAATAATAAATGAAGGTGCTACAGTGCTCATATGTGCAGAATCTGGCTTTCTTTTATCAGATAAACATGGACCGTAACTCTAGCGTTACTGGTTCGATCCGGCTGATTTTCGAACTCGCACAAACTGTCATTGATACTAATAATCTGTGCCAGTTTCGAAAAATTCGAATAATAAATGAAGGTGCTACAGTGCTCACATGTGCAGAATCTGGCTTTTCTTTTTTCAGATAAACAAGGACCGTAACTCTGGCGTTTAATTTTCGATCCGGCTGGTTTTCGAACTCGTCCGAGCTGTCATTGATACTAATAATCTGTGCCAGTTTGAAAAAACTCGAATAATCAATGAAGGTGCTACAGTGTTCACATGGGCAGAATCTGGCTTTTCTATCAGACATTTTGCAAATTCATGTTATCAGGGTCAATCCAAATCTGAATAAAACCAGCATAATTTGTTTCAATTGTTCGTTGTTGTTGTTTTTTTGCGTTAAACGTCATTTTCCAGCACATTTTAGGCTATGTGTGACGGTCGATTTTTTGTAGTGGAGGCAGACCACTTTATTCAGTCCTGGGTGGAACCAATACTTTATACCTCTCACCATATGTAAGAATCGAATTGAACCCACAGCGGTGTGATAATGCGTTTCAAACTTCATATGCATTGTGTATATGCACTAAACTAGGCCTCATGATCCATAAGATTTAATTATTGTTAATAAATCGGCTTGTCCTGGAAAACTGGACGACTGGCTCAACTTGTTTAATTCATTATTGTTGTTGAATAAAATTGTTATTTTATATACAATTCCTTTTTTTCCTTCTTTTTTTATTTTGATATCCTTGGATTATTGATTGAATTGTGTGACTGGTATGATCTATGATTAATTAATGATTAAATGCATTGACAATTGAAGTACTTGTGAATGTGTAGAAATATGTGTAACCTGTCATGTGATTATAATTATGTATTTCAAATTATGTATGTAATCACGAGAAACTGTAAAAGTTTAAAGTTTAAATGAATAAAAGTGTGTGTGTGTGTGTGGTCTGTCTGTCTGTCTGTCTGTTGTCTTGATATATGTCTGGTCTCTGTCTGGCATGTCTGAGTCTAGGTCTGGGTCTATGTCTGGTTATCAGTATGTCTCTCTGTCTGTCTGTCTGGCCTTACATGTATTCTTAGCATGACTGAACCTTTCTATGACTTGCATGTTCTAACTTTTTAACTTGCAGTTGCATAACACAGCACGTTGTATAACGAGCACAGAGAGAGAGAGAGAGAGTGACAGAAACACGTAGCATTGTAAAGCCGTTATTGTTAAACCGTTGTTTTATCTTGGAGCCACTAGACACATGTTGAGTATACATAATTTAAGGTGACTTAAAGAGTATGCATTAAATCATAGTTATGAAATGAGATTGAATAATTATACGATTTGGATTATATATGAATAATGTATGTGTAAGTAATATATTATGTAGATTATATATGAATAAGGTATGTGTAAATTATATGTGATATGTATTACATATGAATAATGTATGTGTACAGTAGGATTATATGTGATAGAGGTATTAAGTACATCTTAATAACTATACATTTCAGAGTGTTGACTGTCATCATTCCGACATGGTTAGCAGTTATCGTTACCATGAATTGATATTATACAATATCATACCACGTTCATATTCATGCTGTACTGCACATCGTGGACATTACATTATTAAAGATGAAACATAGAAAGGCATTGGTGTATATGAAACCCCAAAGAAAGCCCCAGAGTAACAGACAGACAGACAGACAGACAGGCAGAGGTCCGGACTGGTTCGGTGTCTAGTTCTCTACCAGAAACCGAGCAAGACAGAGAGACCCATATAACCAGGACAGATACAGAACCAGACATAGTGCCAGACAAACAGACAGACAGAGAAGTAGACAAAGACAGACAGAGAGACAGAGAGAGAGAGAGAGAGAGAGAGAGAGAGAGAGAGAGAGAGAGAGAGAGAGAGAGAGAGAGAGATACATACAGACAGACAGACAGACAGACAGAGACTCAAACAGGCCAGACAGGCTAGATAGAGAGGCATAAAAAGTCCCAGACAGACCTATACAGGCCAGGCGGAGAGCCAGACAGACAGACATAGCCAGACAGTTATACAGAGAGCCAGACAGGCCAAACAGAGACCCAGTCATAGACCAGGCAGGCCAGGCAGAGAGCCAGGCTAAGACCCAGACAGGCCAGACAGAGACCCAGACAGACCAGACAGACCAACTGACAGACACCCAGACATACATGCCAGACAGACAGAGAACCAGACATAAAGGCCATACAGACAGACAGACTGATAACCACACATAGACCCAGACATGCCAGACAGACCAGACATATCAAGACAACAGACAAACATACAGACATGCCAGACATACAGGCCAGACAGACAGAGACCCACACATACAGGCCAGACAGACAGACATACAGACATACAGACAGAGAGATTACCAGACATACAGGCCAAACAGTCAGACTGACAGACAGACAGACATACAGACAAACAGACAGACAGACAGACAGACAGACAGACAGACAGACAGACAGAGACCCAGACATACATGCCAGACAGACAGAGACCTAGACATACATGCCAGACAGACAGACAGACAGACAAACATATACCCAGACATACAGGCCAAACAGACAGCCTGA
>JAWPHD010015912.1:0-52709 GCA_037043455.1 Cyrtodaria siliqua
GCATTGTATATATGCAGTACGCATGTAACGTAATATATTAGTTTTAGAGTATGCGGTATCCTGTCAGTTTGGTCCGTACCGAACGGTTTAAGTTAATATGTCAGTTGTATGTGTACTGAAGGCATATAAGGTAATACATACAGTTAATGTGTACTCTATATATGTAAGTTATACTGTCGTTTTATATGTTCAGTAGGTGGGGTGTAACTGTCAATCTTCTGAATAAGTGTGCTTTACGACATCAATCTTCAACAAATAACTATGTTTAAATATAACGTACAAGCTAATATTCAATAATATTTATTTTCATAATAATATCACATGTATTATATAACCCATATTTAACATTAGGGTATTACAATTAATGTATATAAAACATATGTATAATAGCATGATGCTGATAATAAATAACAATCACATTACAAACAACATCTTCTTTAGCACGTCTCAATAGTCGAATAGCACATTCTTAAATCACAACACACAATATAATATATATTGCTACTGATATCATTAACAGTCTCTGTAAAACTCGCAGAAAGCGCTAGCCCACACTCCAACAGCCTTGTCATTGTTGGTACCTGGTGCTGATGACCTTGACCTCATTGGTGACGTCTGTTTACTGTCACTATCGTCTGACTCGAGTGCTATCACGATGGAACTGGCCTTTTGCTGGACCTGAAGTTATTAAAATTTGAATGAACGAAGGAACAAGCAAACGAATAACAAATTATATGAAAATAATAACGAAGGAAAGTCAGTAAATAAACGTAGTATGTGGAATAAGAGCATAATCAAATAATTCACAGCGAAAATCGCGGTAGCAACACTCTTGGTTCTTTGTTATTGATTTCAGAGTTTGTCTCAACGCAATCCTGCTTATACGTAGTTGTGCTAGAAACTAAAACACCAAAATCAATTCTATAACGCATATGAAAATATAAAAATATAAATAATGTGTAATTATCTGTTGCCATGTCTTGTTCCCGTATTGCGTGTACATCTGACGTACACCCTCACTGACAGACAAGCGGAGAACAAGGTGGAGCTGTTGGGAGCGGGAACCTCCCATGGAACACATGAGCATCCTCTGGCTTATAGAAGTGTTTTGTTCATCTGAAAACAAGGACATACATACATGATTGTACTTTATAAATTCATGCTATATTATAAGATATATAGGATATTACAAACACTGTACTAATAAACAACCATATATATTAACAGGACGGTATTATTTGATTGCTAGAGTAAATATCATTTAGTTACAAAGCTACGATGTAATATGTAACATGCTTAAAAAGGGTAAGACTTTTCGTGGGAGTTTTGCGGGACAACTTAACATTAACAAATAATGACTTTTGAATACTATTCGACCTAAACATACTGAATGAGACGAAACATGAACCATTGCTTTTCACGCAATTCATTTTACGGGCAACATTTTAAAACCCACATTCAAATATAAAAATTAAAAGCTCATTAGTTATTGGAAACTTACCTAGGAGAGACAGCTGTATTTGTGTATTGTCATGGGCAACTAACAGGTCACGGAGTCTTGATGCAGCAGTAGTAATATCCATGGTGATATATGCAGACGAAAATTAATGTTGTAGTATGTGATATGAAACCAGTAGATTCACAGAAGTGATTGATATGCTACTGATAATTTCAAGGTTATATACCGTTGAAAATAGACAATCAACATCACTAAATGGTTTGTCAATTAATTAAAAGATAATAAGATGAACTGTTGTACTGATTAATAAAGAAACATGCCTTAATTGATTTGTTTAAAAATTCATCAAAGAAGATAAAAGGGATGCCTTTTTACTTGATTGGTACTGATTGATTTTATTTACTGATTAATCACTGGGTTGGATAACCATTGATTGGAATAATAGGTCAACGTATTGTCCGTTATTAATAAGACGCAATTTATATGCAATTAATAGAATATGTGCAAACACCTTCAAACTTTAGTTTGCTAATTAATTATCTGTTAATAAGATGACCAGTATTTGGATTGATTTGTGTTAAGTACATTATTAGAAAGGATGAAAGGACATCAAAGGGTTAGACGAAATATATTGTCTTAATTAAATGATCGGATTACGAAGATTTATCACATTGGATTACCTCTATAGTTCTGAATTATTATTTCTCAATTATCGATATTTTAATTTTCTTAATAAGCAAGACCAAACCATTTGTTAAAGAAGGGAAATTCTAGTTTAATATCAAAACTCACGAAACAAATAATATGGCTGTCACATGCTATATTTTAAATTAGTGTACAGATAAAAAAGATACATAAAGCACGTTTTCATAATATGTCTGTAATGGTTAAAAAAATGGTTTCTTTAATTTTCCTTATACGTGTATTAAGTGTTATCTTAGTTTATTAGATCAGTTGTCATGAAAATGCTGTGCATTTGGATTTATTGTACACCTATTGTAAATGTACAGAAAACAAAAGTATTTATTGCTATATATAACAACTATGTAAATTGATAACTTTCGGCGTTTTTAAAGTTTTTAAACGCCGAGTAAGGCCCGAAGATATCTAAGTCATTGTGTAATTCACTATGTGTTTGATTATGCTTGTAATTTATATATTTGACTCAGCTACTATAATGCATTGATTAACGTGATATTGAGTAACAGGTCAAGGTAACAGTAAACAAGATCTTGAAAATTGTTTCAGGAAAATATAACATGTTCATCAGTTGGCTATAGTCATACGAACGTGTCAGTTTCATGAGTGCTGTTTGCATGTTATTTCTACTGTCAATTTCAAATAAGCTGTACCCTTTAAGATATAATATAACTTTTAAGTGTGCTGTACACGGTACACTAAACTGCCTTTTTTATATGTGCTGTACGCTGTAAGTTATAATTTCAATTTTATATGTGCTGTGCACTGTAAGTTAAATTGTCAGTTGTATATGTGCTGAATACTGTAATTTACGCTGTCAGTTTTATATGTTCTGAACACTGCAAGTTATACAGTCAGTTGTATATGTACTGTACACTGTAAGTTGTAGTTTCAGTTTTATGTGTGCTGTACAAGGTAAGTTGTAAAGTCAGTTTTATAGGTGCTGTACGCTGTAATATATACAGTAATTTTATATGTGCTGCACGTTGTAAGTTATACTGTATTTTTATATGTTCTGAAAGCTGAAAGTTATACTGTCAGTTTTATATGTGTTGTACACTGTAAGTTATTCTGTCAGTTGTATATGTGCTGTTCACTTTAAGTTGTACTGTCAGTTTTATGTCTGCTGTGCACTGTAAGTTATAATGTTTTTTATATATGTGATGTATGATTTAAGTTATACTGTAATTGTTATATGAACTGTACACTGTCAGTTATACTGTCAGTTTTATATGTGCTGTACGCTTTAAGTTATAATGTCAGTTTTATATGTAGTTTACATTGCATTGTATGTTATAGCGTCAGTTTTATAGGTACTGTATGCTCTAAGTTATACTGTCAGTTGTAAGCATGCTGTATCATATAAGTTTTAGAGTCAGTCTTATATGTGCTGTACGCTGTATGTTATTCTGTCAGTTGTAAATGTGCTGTAAACTTTAAGTTGTACTGTCTGTTTTATGTCTGCTGTACACTTTAAGTTGTACTGTCAATTTTATGTGATGTATGATGTAAGTTATACTGTAATTGTTATATGAACTGTACACTGTCAGTTATACTGTCAGTTTTATATGTGCTGTACGCTTTAAGTTATAATGTCTGTTTTATATGTAGTTTACATTGCATTGTATGTTATAGCGTCAGTTTTATAGGTACTGTACGCTCTAAGTTATACTGTCAGTTGTAAGCATGCTGTATCATATAAGTTTTAGAGTCAGTCTTATATGTGCTGTACGCTGTATGTTATTTTGTCAGTTGTAAATATGCTGAAAACTTTAAGTTGTACTGTCTGTTTTATATCTGCTGTACACTTTAAGTTATACTGTCAATTGTATATATGCTGTACGCTGCAAGTTATACTGTAATTTTATATGTGATGTATGGTGTAAGTTATACTGTTAGTTGTATATGTGCTGTACAATGTATGTTATACTGTCAATTTTATATGATATATACTCCGTTAGTTATACTGTCAGTCTTATATGTGGTGTACACTTTAAAAAAATTATGACAATGGACTGTTGTAAGTTGTACTGTCAGTTTTTTGTCTGCTGTACACTGTAAGTTGTGCTGTCAGTTTTATATGTTCTGAACGCTGTAAGTTATAATGTAATTTTATATGTGATGTATGTTGTAAGTTATACTGTCAGTTGTATATGTGCTTTACAATGTATGTGATGCTGTCAGTTTTATATGTGCTGTACGCTGTAAGTTATACTGTCAGTTGTACATGTGCTATACACGCTAAGTAGTTATACTGTCAATTGTATATGTACTGTACGCTGTAAGTTATACTGTCAGCTTTATATGTGCAGTACGCATTGTATATGTGCAGTACGCATGTAACGTATTATGTTAGTTTGAGAGTATGCAGTATCCTGTCAGTTTGGTGCGTACCGAACAGTTTAAGTTATATTGTCAGTTGTATATGTGATTTAGAATGTATGTTATACTTTCAATTTTATATGTGCTGTATGTTGTAAGTTATACTGTCAGTTGTATATGTGCTTTACAATGTATGTTATGCTGTCAGTTTTATATCTGCTGTACGCTGTACGTTATACTGTCAGTTGTATATGTGCTATACACGCTAAGTTATACTGTCAATTTTATATATTCTGCACGCTTTAAGTTATACTGTCAGTTTTGTATGTGCAGTAGGCATTGTATATATGCAGTACGCATGTAACGTATTATGTTAGTTTTAGAGTATGCGGTATGCTGTCAGTTTGGTCCGTACCGAACGGTTTAAGGTAATCTGTCAGTTGTATGTGTACTGAAGGCATATAGGGTAATACATACAGTTAATGTGTACTCTATATATGTAAGTTATACTGTCGTTTTATATGTTCAGTAGGTGGGGTGTAACTGTCAATCTTCTGGTGGCTATTGGTCACTACTGAATAAGTGTGCTTTACGACATCAATCTTCAACAAATAACTATGTTTAAATATAACGTACAAGCTAATATTCAATAATATTTATTTTCATAATAATATCACATGTATTATATAACCCATATTTAACATTAGGGTATTACAATTAATGTATATAAAACATATGTATAATAGCATGATGCTGATAATAAATAACAATCACATTACAAACAACATCTTTTTTGGCACGTCTCAATAGTCGAATAGCACATTCTTAAATCACAACACACAATATAATATCTATTGCTACTGATATCATTAACAGTCTCTGTAAAACTCGCAGAAAGCGCTAGCCCACACTCCAACAGCCTTGTCATTGCTGGTACCTGGTGCTGATGACCTTGACCTCATTGGTGACGTCTGTTCACTGTCACTATCGTCTGACTCGAGTGCTATCGCGATGGAACTGGCCTTTTGCTGGACCTGAAGTTATTAAAATTTGAATAAACGAAGGAACAAGCAAATGAATAACAAATTATATGAAAATAATAACGAAGGAAAGTCAGTAAATAAACGTAGTATGTGGAATAAGAGCATAATCATATAATTCACAGCGAAAATCGCGGTAGCAACACTCTTGGTTCTTTGTTATTGATTTCAGAGTTTGTCTCAACGCAATCCTGCTTATACGTAGTTGTGCTAGAAACTAAAACACCAAAATCAATTCTATAACGCATTTGAAAATATAAATAATGTGTAATTACCTGTTGCCATGTCTTGTTCCCGTATTGCGTGTACATCTGACGTACACCCTCACTGACAGACAAGCGGAGAACAAGGTGGAGCTGTTGGGAGCGGGAACCTCCCATGGAACACATGAGCATCCTCTGGCTTATAGACGTGTTTTGTTCATCTGAAAACAAGGACATACATACATGATTGTACTTTATAAATTCATGCTATATTATAAGATATATAGGATATTACAAACACGGTACTAATAAACAACCATATATATTAACAGGACGGTATTATTTGATTGCTAGAGTAAATATCATTTAGTTACAAAGCTACGATGTAATATGTAACATGCTTAAAAAGGGTAAGACTTTTCGTGGGAGTTTTGCGGGCCAACTTAACATTAACAAATAATGACTTTTCTATACTATTCGACCTAAACATACTGAATGAGACGAAACATGAACCATTGCTTTTCACGCAATTCATTTTGCGGGCAACATTTTAAAACCCACATTCATAAATAAAAATTAAAAGCTCATTAGTTATTGGAAACTTACCTAGGAGAGACAGCTGTATTTGTGTATTGTCATGGGCAACTAACAGGTCACGGAGTCCTGATGCAGCAGTAGTAATATCCATGGTGATATATGCAGACGAAAACTAATGTTGTAGTATGTGATATGAAACCAGTAGATTCACAGAAGTGATTGATATGCTACTGATAATTTCAAGGTTATATACCGTTGAAAATAGACAATCAACATCACTAAATGGTTTGTCAATTAATTAAAAGATAATAAGATGATCTGTTGTACTGATTAATAAAGAAACATGCCTTAATTGATTTGTTTAAAAATTCATCAAAGAAGATAAAAGGGATGCCTTTTTACTTGATTGGTACTGATTGATTTTATTTACTGATTAATCACTGGGTTGGATAACCATTGATTGGAATAATAGGTCAACGTATTGTCCGTTATTAATAAGACGCAATTTATATGCAATTAATAGAATATGTGCAAACACCTTCAAACTTTAGTTTGCTAATTAATTATCTGTTAATAAGATGACCAGTATTTGGATTGATTTGTGTTAAGTACATTATTAGAAAGGATGAAAGGACATCAAAGGGTTAGACGAAATATATTGTCTTAATTAAATGATCGGATTACGAAGATTTATCACATTGGATTACCTCTATAGTTCTGAATTATTATTTCTCAATTATCGATATTTTAATTTTCTTAATAAGCAAGACCAAACCATTTGTTAAAGAAGGGAAATTCTAGTTTAATATCAAAACTCACGAAACAAATAATATGGCTGTCACATGCTATATTTTAAATTAGTGTACAGATAAAAAAGATACATAAAGCACGTTTTCATAATATGTCTGTAATGGTTAAAAAAATGGTTTCTTTAATTTTCCTTATACGTGTATTAAGTGTTATCTTAGTTTATTAGATCAGTTGTCATGAAAATGCTGTGCATTTGGATTTATTGTACACCTATTGTAAATGTACAGAAAACAAAAGTATTTATTGCTATATATAACAACTATGTAAATTGATAACTTTCGGCGTTTTTAAAGTTTTTAAACGCCGAGTAAGGCCCGAAGATCTCTAAGTCATTGGGTAATTCACTATGTGTTTGATTATGCTTGTAATTTATATATTTGACTCAGCTACTATAATGCATTGATTAACGTGATATTGAGTAACAGGTCAAGGTAACAGTAAACAAGATCTTGAAAATTGTTTCAGGAAAATATAGCATGTTCATCAGTTGGCTATAGTCATACGAACGTGTCAGTTTCATGAGTGCTGTTTGCATGTTATTTCTACTGTCAATTTCAAATAAGCTGTACCCTTTAAGATATAATATAACTTTTAAGTGTGCTGTACACGGTACACTAAACTGTCTTTTTTATATGTGCTGTACGCTGTAAGTTATAATTTCAATTTTATATGTGCTGTGCACTGTAAGTTAAATTGTCAGTTGTATATGTGCTGAATACTGTAATTTACGCTGTCAGTTTTATATGTTCTGAACACTGCAAGTTATACAGTCAGTTGTATATGTACTGTACACTGTAAGTTGTAGTTTCAGTTTTATGTGTGCTGTACAAGGTAAGTTGTAAAGTCAGTTTTATAGGTGCTGTACGCTGTAATATATACAGTAATTTTATATGTGCTGCACGTTGTAAGTTATACTGTATTTTTATATGTTCTGAAAGCTGAAAGTTATACTGTCAGTTTTATATGTGTTGTACACTGTAAGTTATTCTGTCAGTTGTATATGTGCTGTTCACTTTAAGTTGTACTGTCAGTTTTATGTCTGCTGTGCACTGTAAGTTATAATGTTTTTTATATATGTGATGTATGATTTAAGTTATACTGTAATTGTTATATGAACTGTACACTGTCAGTTATACTGTCAGTTTTATATGTGATGTACGCTTTAAGTTATAATGTCTGTTTTATATGTAGTTTACATTGCATTGTATGTTATAGCGTCAGTTTTATAGGTACTGTACGCTCTAAGTTATACTGTCAGTTGTAAGCATGCTGTATCATATAAGTTTTAGAGTCAGTCTTATATGTGCTGTACGCTGTATGTTATTTTGTCAGTTGTAAATATGCTGTAAACTTTAAGTTGTACTGTCTGTTTTATATCTGCTGTACACTTTAAGATATACTGTCAATTGTATATATGCTGTACGCTGCAAGTTATACTGTAATTTTATATGTGATGTATGATTTAAGTTATACTGTAATTGTTATATGAACTGTACACTGTCAGTTATACTGTCAGTTTTATATGTGATGTACGCTTTAAGTTATAATGTCTGTTTTATATGTAGTTTACATTGCATTGTATGTTATAGCGTCAGTTTTATAGGTACTGTACGCTCTAAGTTATACTGTCAGTTGTAAGCATGCTGTATCATATAAGTTTTAGAGTCAGTCTTATATGTGCTGTACGCTGTATGTTATTTTGTCAGTTGTAAATATGCTGTAAACTTTAAGTTGTACTGTCTGTTTTATATCTGCTGTACACTTTAAGATATACTGTCAATTGTATATATGCTGTACGCTGCAAGTTATACTGTAATTTTATATGTGATGTATGGTGTAAGTTATACTGTTAGTTGTATATGTGCTGTACAATGTATGTTATACTGTCAATTTTATATGATATATACTCCGTTAGTTATACTGTCAGTCTTATATGTGGTGTACACTTTAAAAAAAAGTATGACAATGGACTGTTGTAAGTTGTACTGTCAGTTTTTTGTCTGCTGTACACTGTAAGTTGTGCTGTCAGTTTTATATGTTCTGAACGCTGTAAGTTATAATGTAATTTTATATGTGATGTATGGTGTAAGTTATACTGTCAGTTGTATATGTGCTTTACAATGTATGTTATGCTGTCAGTTTTATATGTGCTGTACGCTGTAAGTTATACTGTCAGTTGTATATGTGCTATACACGCTAAGTTATACTGTCAATTGTATATGTACTGTACGCTGTAAGTTATACTGTCAGCTTTATATGTGCAGTACGCATTGTATATGTGCAGTACGCATGTAACGTATTATGTTAGTTTTAGAGTATGCGGTATCCTGTCAGTTTGGTGCGTACCGAACAGTTTAAGTTATATTGCCAGTTGTATATGTGATTTAGAATGTATGTTATACTTTCAATTTTATATGTGCTGTATGCTGTAAGTTATACTGTCAGTTGTATATGTGCTTTACAATGTATGTTATGCTGTCAGTTTTATATCTTCTGTACGCTGTAAGTTATACTGTCAGTTGTATATGTGCTATACACGCTAAGTTATACTGTCAATTTTATATATACTGCACGCTGTAAGTTATACTGTCAGTTTTGTATGTGCAGTACGCATTGTATATATGCAGTACGCATGTAACGTATTATGTTAGTTTTAGAGTATGCGGTATCCTGTCAGTTTGGTCCGTACCGAACGGTTTAAGTTAATCTGTCAGTTGTATGTGTACTGAAGGCATATAAGGTAATACATACAGTTAATGTGTACTCTATATATGTAAATTATACTGTCGTTTTATATGTTCAGTAGGTGGGGTGTAACTGTCAATCTTCTGGTGGCTATTGGTCACTACTAAATAAATGTGCTTTACGACATCAATCTTCAACAAATAACTATGTTTAAATATAACGTACAAGCTAATATTCAATAATATTTATTTTCATAATAATATCACATGTATTATATAACCCTTATTTAACATTAGGGTATTACAATTAATGTATATAAAACATATGTATAATAGCATGATGCTGATAATAAATAACAATCACATTACAAACAACATCTTCTTTAGCACGTCTCAATAGTCGAATAGCACATTCTTAAATCACAACACACAATATAATATCTATTGCTACTGATATCATTAACAGTCTCTGTAAAACTCGCAGAAAGCGCTAGCCCACACTCCAACAGCCTTGTCATTGCTGGTACCTGGTGCTGATGACCTTGACCTCATTGGTGACGTCTGTTCACTGTCACTATCGTCTGACTCGAGTGCTATCGCGATGGAACTGGCCTTTTGCTGGACCTGAAGTTATTAAAATTTGAATAAACGAAGGAACAAGCAAATGAATAACAAATTATATGAAAATATTAACGAAGGAAATTCAGTAAATAAACGTAGTATGTGGAATAAGAGCATAATCAAATAATTCACAGCGAAAATCGCGGTAGCAACACTCTTGGTTCTTTGTTATTGATTTCAGAGTTTGTCTCAACGCAATCCTGCTTATACGTAGTTGTGCTAGAAACTAAAACACCAAAATCAATTCTATAACGCATATGAAAATATAAAAATATAAATAATGTGTAATTACCTGTTGCCAAGTCTTGTTCCCGTACTGCGTGTACATCTGACGTACACCCTCACTGACAGACAAGCGGAGAACAAGGTGGAGCTGTTGGGAGCGGGAACCTCCCATGGAACACATGAGCATCCTCTGGCTTATAGAAGTGTTTTGTTCATCTGAAAACAAGGACATACATACATGATTGTACTTTATAAATTCATGCTATATTATAAGATATATAGGATATTACAAACACGGTACTTATAAACAACCATATATATTAACAGGACGGTATTATTTGATTGCTAGAGTAAATATCATTTAGTTACAAAGCTACGATGTAATATGTAACATGCTTAAAAAGGGTAAGACTTTTCGTGGGAGTTTTGCGGGCCAACTTAACATTAACAAATAATGACTTTTCTATACTATTCGACCTAAACATACTGAATGAGACGAAACATGAACCATTGCTTTTCACGCAATTCATTTTGCGGGCAACTTTTTAAAACCCACATTCAAAAATAAAAATTAAAAGCTCATTAGTTATTGGAAACTTACCTAGGAGAGACAGCTGTATTTGTGTATTGTCATGGGCAACTAACAGGTCACGGAGTCCTGATGCAGCAGTAGTAATATCCATGGTGATATATGCAGACGAAAACTAATGTTGTAGTATGTGATATGAAACCAGTAGATTCACAGAAGTGATTGATATGCTACTGATTATTTCAAGGTTATATACCGTTGAAAATAGACAATCAACATCACTAAATGGTTTGTCAATTAATTAAAAGATAATAAGATGATCTGTTGTACTGATTAATAAAGAAACATGCATTAATTGATTTGTTTAAAAATACATCAAAGAAGATAAAAGGGATGCCTTTTTACTTGATTGGTGCTGATTGATTTTAATTACTGATTAATCACTGGGTTGGATAACCATTGATTGGAATAATAGGTCAACGTATTGTCCGTTATTAATAAGACGCAATTTATATGCAATTAATAGAATATGTGCAAACACCTTCAAACTTTAGTTTGCTAATTAATTATCTGTTAATAAGATGACCAGTATTTGGATTGAATTGTGTTAAGTACATTATTAGAAAGGATGAAAGGACATCAAAGGGTTAGACGAAATATATTGTCTTAATTAAATGATCGGATTACGAAGATTTATCACATTGGATTACCTCTATAGTTCTGAATTATTATTTCTCATTTATCGATATTTGAATTTTATTAATAAGCAAGACCAAACCATTTTTTAAAGAAGGGAAATTCTAGTTTAATATCAAAACTCTCGAAACAAATAATATGGCTGTCACATGCTATATTTTAAATTAGTGTACAGAAAAAAAGATACATAAAGCACGTTTTCATAATATGTCTGTAATGGTTAAAAAAATGGTTTCTTTAATTTTCCTTATACGTGTATTAAGTGTTATCTTAGTTTATTAGATCAGTTGTCATGAAAATGCTGTGCATTTGGATTTATTGTACACCTATTGTAAATGTACAGAAAACAAAAGTATTTATTGCTATATATAACAACTATGTAAATTGATAACTTACTGCGTTTTTAAAGGTTTTAAACGCCGAGTAATGTCCGAAGATCTCTAAGTCATTGTGTAATTCACTATGTGTTTGATTATGCTTGTAATTTATATATTTGACTCAGCTACTATAATGCATTGAATAACGTGATATTGAGTAACAGGTCAAGGTAACAGTAAACAAGATCTTGAAAATTGTTTCAGGAAAATATAACATGTTCATCAGTTGGCTATAGTCATACGAACGTGTCAGTTTCATGAGTGCTGTTTGCATGTTATTTCTACTGTCAATTTCAAATAAGCTGTACCCTTTAAGATATAATATAACTTTTAAGTGTGCTGTACACGGTACACTAAACTGTCTTTTTTATATTTGCTGTACGCTGTAAGTTATAATGTCAATTTTATATGTGCTGTGCACTCTAAGTTAAATTGTCAGTTGTATATGTGCTGAATACTGTAATTTACGCTGTCAGTTTTATATGTGCTGAACACTGCAAGTTATACAGTCAGTTGTATATGTACTGTACACTGTAATTTGTAGTTTCAGTTTGATGTGTGCTGTACAAGGTAAGTTGTAAAGTCAGTTTTATAGGTGCTGTACGCTGTAATATATACAGTAATTTTATATGTGCTGCACGTTGTAAGTTATACTGTATTTTTATATGTTCTGTAAGCTGTAAGTTATACTGTCAGTTGTATATGTGTTGTACACTGTAAGTTATTCTGTCAGTTGTATATGTGCTGTTCACTTTAAGTCGTACTGTCAGTTTTATGTCTGCTGTGCACTGTAAGTTATAATGTTTTTTTTATATGTGATGTATGATGTAAGTTAAACTGTAATTGTTATATGAACTGTACACTGTCAGTTATAATGTCAGTTTTATATGTGCTGTACGCTTTAAGTTATAATGTCAGTTTTATATGTAGTTTACATTGCATTGTTTGTTATAGCGTCAGTTTTATAGGTACTGTATGCTCTAAGTTATACTGTCAGTTGTAAGCATGCTGTATCATATAAGTTTTAGAGTCAGTCTTATATGTGCTGTACGCTGTATGTTATTCTGTCAGTTGTAAATGTGCTGTAAACTTTAAGTTGTACTGTCTGTTTTATGTCTGCTGTACACTTTAAGTTGTACTGTCAATTTTATATATGCTGTACGCTGCAAGTTATACTGTAATTTTATATGTGATATATGGTGTAAGTTATACTGTTAGTTGTATATGTGCTGTACAATGTATGTTATACTGTCAATTTTATATGATATATACTCCGTTAGTTATACTGTCAGTCTTATATGTGGTGTACACTTTAAAAAAAAGTATGACAATGGACTGTTGTAAGTTGTACTGTCAGTTTTTTGTCTGCTGTACACTGTAAGTTGTGCTGTCAGTTTTATATGTTCTGAACGCTGTAAGTTATAATGTAATTTTATATGTGATGTATGGTGTAAGTTATACTGTCAGTTGTATATGTGCTTTACAATGTATGTTATGCTGTCAGTTTTATATGTGCTGTGCGCTGTAAGTTATACTGTCAGTTGTATATGTGCTATACACGCTAAGTTATACTGTCAATTGTATATGTACTGTACGCTGTAAGTTATACTGTCAGCTTTATATGTGCAGTACGCATTGTATATGTGCAGTACGCATGTAACGTATTATGTTAGTTTTAGAGTATGCGGTATCCTGTCAGTTTGGTGCGTACCGAACAGTTTAAGTTATATTGCCAGTTGTATATGTGATTTAGAATGTATGTTATACTTTCAATTTTATATGTGCTGTATGCTGTAAGTTATACTGTCAGTTGTATATGTGCTTTACAATGTATGTTATGCTGTCAGTTTTATATCTGCTGTACGCTGTAAGTTATACTGTCAGTTGTATATGTGCTATACACGCTAAGTTATATTGTCGATTTTATATATACTGCACGCTGTAAGTTATACTGTCAGTTTTGTATGTGCAGTACGCATTGTATATATGCAGTACGCATGTAACGTAATATATTAGTTTTAGAGTATGCGGTATCCTGTCAGTTTGGTCCGTACCGAACGGTTTAAGTTAATATGTCAGTTGTATGTGTACTGAAGGCATATAAGGTAATACATACAGTTAATGTGTACTCTATATATGTAAGTTATACTGTCGTTTTATATGTTCAGTAGGTGGGGTGTAACTGTCAATCTTCTGAATAAGTGTGCTTTACGACATCAATCTTCAACAAATAACTATGTTTAAATATAACGTACAAGCTAATATTCAATAATATTTATTTTCATAATAATATCACATGTATTATATAACCCATATTTAACATTAGGGTATTACAATTAATGTATATAAAACATATGTATAATAGCATGATGCTGATAATAAATAACAATCACATTACAAACAACATCTTCTTTAGCACGTCTCAATAGTCGAATAGCACATTCTTAAATCACAACACACAATATAATATATATTGCTACTGATATCATTAACAGTCACTGTAAAACTCGCAGAAAGCGCTAGCCCACACTCCAACAGCCTTGTCATTGTTGGTACCTGGTGCTGATGACCTTGACCTCATTGGTGACGTCTGTTTACTGTCACTATCTTCTGACTCGAGTGCTATCACGATGGAACTGGCCTTTTGCTGGACCTGAAGTTATTAAAATTTGAATGAACGAAGGAACAAGCAAACGAATAACAAATTATATGAAAATAATAACGAAGGAAAGTCAGTAAATAAACGTAGTATGTGGAATAAGAGCATAATCAAATAATTCACAGCGAAAATCGCGGTAGCAACACTCTTGGTTCTTTGTTATTGATTTCAGAGTTTGTCTCAACGCAATCCTGCTTATACGTAGTTGTGCTAGAAACTAAAACACCAAAATCAATTCTATAACGCATATGAAAATATAAAAATATAAATAATGTGTAATTATCTGTTGCCATGTCTTGTTCCCGTATTGCGTGTACATCTGACGTACACCCTCACTGACAGACAAGCGGAGAACAAGGTGGAGCTGTTGGGAGCGGGAACCTCCCATGGAACACATGAGCATCCTCTGGCTTATAGAAGTGTTTTGTTCATCTGAAAACAAGGACATACATACATGATTGTACTTTATAAATTCATGCTATATTATAAGATATATAGGATATTACAAACACTGTACTAATAAACAACCATATATATTAACAGGACGGTATTATTTGATTGCTAGAGTAAATATCATTTAGTTACAAAGCTACGATGTAATATGTAACATGCTTAAAAAGGGTAAGACTTTTCGTGGGAGTTTTGCGGGACAACTTAACATTAACAAATAATGACTTTTCAATACTATTCGACCTAAACATACTGAATGAGACGAAACATGAACCATTGCTTTTCACGCAATTCATTTTACGGGCAACATTTTAAAACCCACATTCAAATATAAAAATTAAAAGCTCATTAGTTATTGGAAACTTACCTAGGAGAGACAGCTGTATTTGTGTATTGTCATGGGCAACTAACAGGTCACGGAGTCTTGATGCAGCAGTAGTAATATCCATGGTGATATATGCAGACGAAAATTAATGTTGTAGTATGTGATATGAAACCAGTAGATTCACAGAAGTGATTGATATGCTACTGATAATTTCAAGGTTATATACCGTTGAAAATAGACAATCAACATCACTAAATGGTTTGTCAATTAATTAAAAGATAATAAGATGAACTGTTGTACTGATTAATAAAGAAACATGCCTTAATTGATTTGTTTAAAAATTCATCAAAGAAGATAAAAGGGATGCCTTTTTACTTGATTGGTACTGATTGATTTTATTTACTGATTAATCACTGGGTTGGATAACCATTGATTGGAATAATAGGTCAACGTATTGTCCGTTATTAATAAGACGCAATTTATATGCAATTAATAGAATATGTGCAAACACCTTCAAACTTTAGTTTGCTAATTAATTATCTGTTAATAAGATGACCAGTATTTGGATTGATTTGTGTTAAGTACATTATTAGAAAGGATGAAAGGACATCAAAGGGTTAGACGAAATATATTGTCTTAATTAAATGATCGGATTACGAAGATTTATCACATTGGATTACCTCTATAGTTCTGAATTATTATTTCTCAATTATCGATATTTTAATTTTCTTAATAAGCAAGACCAAACCATTTGTTAAAGAAGGGAAATTCTAGTTTAATATCAAAACTCACGAAACAAATAATATGGCTGTCACATGCTATATTTTAAATTAGTGTACAGATAAAAAAGATACATAAAGCACGTTTTCATAATATGTCTGTAATGGTTAAAAAAATGGTTTCTTTAATTTTCCTTATACGTGTATTAAGTGTTATCTTAGTTTATTAGATCAGTTGTCATGAAAATGCTGTGCATTTGGATTTATTGTACACCTATTGTAAATGTACAGAAAACAAAAGTATTTATTGCTATATATAACAACTATGTAAATTGATAACTTTCGGCGTTTTTAAAGTTTTTAAACGCCGAGTAAGGCCCGAAGATATCTAAGTCATTGTGTAATTCACTATGTGTTTGATTATGCTTGTAATTTATATATTTGACTCAGCTACTATAATGCATTGATTAACGTGATATTGAGTAACAGGTCAAGGTAACAGTAAACAAGATCTTGAAAATTGTTTCAGGAAAATATAACATGTTCATCAGTTGGCTATAGTCATACGAACGTGTCAGTTTCATGAGTGCTGTTTGCATGTTATTTCTACTGTCAATTTCAAATAAGCTGTACCCTTTAAGATATAATATAACTTTTAAGTGTGCTGTACACGGTACACTAAACTGCCTTTTTTATATGTGCTGTACGCTGTAAGTTATAATTTCAATTTTATATGTGCTGTGCACTGTAAGTTAAATTGTCAGTTGTATATGTGCTGAATACTGTAATTTACGCTGTCAGTTTTATATGTTCTGAACACTGCAAGTTATACAGTCAGTTGTATATGTACTGTACACTGTAAGTTGTAGTTTCAGTTTTATGTGTGCTGTACAAGGTAAGTTGTAAAGTCAGTTTTATAGGTGCTGTACGCTGTAATATATACAGTAATTTTATATGTGCTGCACGTTGTAAGTTATACTGTATTTTTATATGTTCTGAAAGCTGAAAGTTATACTGTCAGTTTTATATGTGTTGTACACTGTAAGTTATTCTGTCAGTTGTATATGTGCTGTTCACTTTAAGTTGTACTGTCAGTTTTATGTCTGCTGTGCACTGTAAGTTATAATGTTTTTTATATATGTGATGTATGATTTAAGTTATACTGTAATTGTTATATGAACTGTACACTGTCAGTTATACTGTCAGTTTTATATGTGCTGTACGCTTTAAGTTATAATGTCAGTTTTATATGTAGTTTACATTGCATTGTATGTTATAGCGTCAGTTTTATAGGTACTGTATGCTCTAAGTTATACTGTCAGTTGTAAGCATGCTGTATCATATAAGTTTTAGAGTCAGTCTTATATGTGCTGTACGCTGTATGTTATTCTGTCAGTTGTAAATGTGCTGTAAACTTTAAGTTGTACTGTCTGTTTTATGTCTGCTGTACACTTTAAGTTGTACTGTCAATTTTATGTGATGTATGATGTAAGTTATACTGTAATTGTTATATGAACTGTACACTGTCAGTTATACTGTCAGTTTTATATGTGCTGTACGCTTTAAGTTATAATGTCTGTTTTATATGTAGTTTACATTGCATTGTATGTTATAGCGTCAGTTTTATAGGTACTGTACGCTCTAAGTTATACTGTCAGTTGTAAGCATGCTGTATCATATAAGTTTTAGAGTCAGTCTTATATGTGCTGTACGCTGTATGTTATTTTGTCAGTTGTAAATATGCTGTAAACTTTAAGTTGTACTGTCTGTTTTATATCTGCTGTACACTTTAAGTTATACTGTCAATTGTATATATGCTGTACGCTGCAAGTTATACTGTAATTTTATATGTGATGTATGGTGTAAGTTATACTGTTAGTTGTATATGTGCTGTACAATGTATGTTATACTGTCAATTTTATATGATATATACTCCGTTAGTTATACTGTCAGTCTTATATGTGGTGTACACTTTAAAAAAATTATGACAATGGACTGTTGTAAGTTGTACTGTCAGTTTTTTGTCTGCTGTACACTGTAAGTTGTGCTGTCAGTTTTATATGTTCTGAACGCTGTAAGTTATAATGTAATTTTATATGTGATGTATGTTGTAAGTTATACTGTCAGTTGTATATGTGCTTTACAATGTATGTGATGCTGTCAGTTTTATATGTGCTGTACGCTGTAAGTTATACTGTCAGTTGTACATGTGCTATACACGCTAAGTAGTTATACTGTCAATTGTATATGTACTGTACGCTGTAAGTTATACTGTCAGCTTTATATGTGCAGTACGCATTGTATATGTGCAGTACGCATGTAACGTATTATGTTAGTTTGAGAGTATGCAGTATCCTGTCAGTTTGGTGCGTACCGAACAGTTTAAGTTATATTGTCAGTTGTATATGTGATTTAGAATGTATGTTATACTTTCAATTTTATATGTGCTGTATGTTGTAAGTTATACTGTCAGTTGTATATGTGCTTTACAATGTATGTTATGCAGTCAGTTTTATATCTGCTGTACGCTGTACGTTATACTGTCAGTTGTATATGTGCTATACACGCTAAGTTATACTGTCAATTTTATATATTCTGCACGCTGTAAGTTATACTGTCAGTTTTGTATGTGCAGTAGGCATTGTATATATGCAGTACGCATGTAACGTATTATGTTAGTTTTAGAGTATGCGGAATGCTGTCAGTTTGGTCCGTACCGAACGGTTTAAGGTAATCTGTCAGTTGTATGTGTACTGAAGGCATATAAGGTAATACATACAGTTAATGTGTACTCTATATATGTAAGTTATACTGTCGTTTTATATGTTCAGTAGGTGGGGTGTAACTGTCAATCTTCTGGTGGCTATTGGTCACTACTGAATAAGTGTGCTTTACGACATCAATCTTCAACAAATAACTATGTTTAAATATAACGTACAAGCTAATATTCAATAATATTTATTTTCATAATAATATCACATGTATTATATAACCCATATTTAACATTAGGGTATTACAATTAATGTATATAAAACATATGTATAATAGCATGATGCTGATAATAAATAACAATCACATTACAAACAACATCTTTTTTGGCACGTCTCAATAGTCGAATAGCACATTCTTAAATCACAACACACAATATAATATCTATTGCTACTGATATCATTAACAGTCTCTGTAAAACTCGCAGAAAGCGCTAGCCCACACTCCAACAGCCTTGTCATTGCTGGTACCTGGTGCTGATGACCTTGACCTCATTGGTGACGTCTGTTCACTGTCACTATCGTCTGACTCGAGTGCTATCGCGATGGAACTGGCCTTTTGCTGGACCTGAAGTTATTAAAATTTGAATAAACGAAGGAACAAGCAAATGAATAACAAATTATATGAAAATAATAACGAAGGAAAGTCAGTAAATAAACGTAGTATGTGGAATAAGAGCATAATCATATAATTCACAGCGAAAATCGCGGTAGCAACACTCTTGGTTCTTTGTTATTGATTTCAGAGTTTGTCTCAACGCAATCCTGCTTATACGTAGTTGTGCTAGAAACTAAAACACCAAAATCAATTCTATAACGCATATGAAAATATAAATAATGTGTAATTACCTGTTGCCATGTCTTGTTCCCGTATTGCGTGTACATCTGACGTACACCCTCACTGACAGACAAGCGGAGAACAAGGTGGAGCTGTTGGGAGCGGGAACCTCCCATGGAACACATGAGCATCCTCTGGCTTATAGACGTGTTTTGTTCATCTGAAAACAAGGACATACATACATGATTGTACTTTATAAATTCATGCTATATTATAAGATATATAGGATATTACAAACACGGTACTAATAAACAACCATATATATTAACAGGACGGTATTATTTGATTGCTAGAGTAAATATCATTTAGTTACAAAGCTACGATGTAATATGTAACATGCTTAAAAAGGGTAAGACTTTTCGTGGGAGTTTTGCGGGCCAACTTAACATTAACAAATAATGACTTTTCTATACTATTCGACCTAAACATACTGAATGAGACGAAACATGAACCATTGCTTTTCACGCAATTCATTTTGCGGGCAACATTTTAAAACCCACATTCAAAAATAAAAATTAAAAGCTCATTAGTTATTGGAAACTTACCTAGGAGAGACAGCTGTATTTGTGTATTGTCATGGGCAACTAACAGGTCACGGAGTCCTGATGCAGCAGTAGTAATATCCATGGTGATATATGCAGACGAAAACTAATGTTGTAGTATGTGATATGAAACCAGTAGATTCACAGAAGTGATTGATATGCTACTGATAATTTCAAGGTTATATACCGTTGAAAATAGACAATCAACATCACTAAATGGTTTGTCAATTAATTAAAAGATAATAAGATGATCTGTTGTACTGATTAATAAAGAAACATGCATTAATTGATTTGTTTAAAAATACATCAAAGAAGATAAAAGGGATGCCTTTTTACTTGATTGGTGCTGATTGATTTTAATTACTGATTAATCACTGGGTTGGATAACCATTGATTGGAATAATAGGTCAACGTATTGTCCGTTATTAATAAGACGCAATTTATATGCAATTAATAGAATATGTGCAAACACCTTCAAACTTTAGTTTGCTAATTAATTATCTGTTAATAAGATCACCAGTATTTGGATTGAATTGTGTTAAGTACATTATTAGAAAGGATGAAAGGACATCAAAGGGTTAGACGAAATATATTGTCTTAATTAAATGATCGGATTACGAAGATTTATCACATTGGATTACCTCTATAGTTCTGAATTATTATTTCTCATTTATCGATATTTGAATTTTATTAATAAGCAAGACCAAACCATTTTTTAAAGAAGGGAAATTCTAGTTTAATATCAAAACTCTCGAAACAAATAATATGGCTGTCACATGCTATATTTTAAATTAGAGTACAGATAAAAAAGATACATAAAGCACGTTTTCATAATATGTCTGTAATGGTTAAAAAAATGGTTTCTTTAATTTTCCTTATACGTGTATTAAGTGTTATCTTAGTTTATTAGATCAGTTGTCATGAAAATGCTGTGCATTTGGATTTATTGTACACCTATTGTAAATGTACAGAAAACAAAAGTATTTATTGCTATATATAACAACTATGTAAATTGATAACTTACTGCGTTTTTAAAGGTTTTAAACGCCGAGTAATGCCCGAAGATCTCTAAGTCATTGTGTAATTCACTATGTGTTTGATTATGCTTGTAATTTATATATTTGACTCAGCTACTATAATGGATTGAATAACGTGATATTGAGTAACAGGTCAAGGTAACAGTAAACAAGATCTTGAAAATTGTTTCAGGAAAATATAACATGTTCATCAGTTGGCTATAGTCATACGAACGTGTCAGTTTCATGAGTGCTGTTTGCATGTTATTTCTACTGTCAATTTCAAATAAGCTGTACCCTTTAAGATATAATATAACTTTTAAGTGTGCTGTACACGGTACACTAAACTGTCTTTTTTATATGTGCTGTACGCTGTAAGTTATAATGTCAATTTTATATGTGCTGTGCACTGTAAGTTAAATTGTCAGTTGTATATGTGCTGAATACTGTAATTTACGCTGTCAGTTTTATATGTGCTGAACACTGCAAGTTATACAGTCAGTTGTATATGTACTGTACACTGTAAGTTGTAGTTTCAGTTTTATGTGTGCTGTACAAGGTAAGTTGTAAAGTCAGTTTTATAGGTGCTGTACGCTGTAATATATACAGTAATTTTATATGTGCTGCACGTTGTAAGTTATACTGTATTTTTATATGTTCTGTAAGCTGTAAGTTATACTGTCAGTTTTATATGTGTTGTACACTGTAAGTTATTCTGTCAGTTGTATATGTGCTGTTCACTTTAAGTTGTACTGTCAGTTTTATGTCTGCTGTGCACTGTAAGTTATAATGTTTTTTTTATATGTGATGTATGATGTAAGTTATACTGTAATTGTTATATGAACTGTACACTGTCAGTTATACTGTCAGTTTTATATGTGCTGTACGCTTTAAGTTATAATGTCAGTTTTATATGTAGTTTACATTGCATTGTTTGTTATAGCGTCAGTTTTATAGGTACTGTACGCTCTAAGTTATACTGTCAGTTGTAAGCATGCTGTATCATATAAGTTTTAGAGTCAGTCTTATATGTGCTGTACGCTGTATGTTATTCTGTCAGTTGTAAATGTGCTGTAAACTTTAAGTTGTACTGTCTGTTTTATGTCTGCTGTACACTTTAAGTTGTACTGTCAATTTTATATATGCTGTACGCTGCAAGTTATACTGTAATTTTATATGTGATATATGGTGTAAGTTATACTGTTAGTTGTATATGTGCTGTACAATGTATGTTTTATTGTCAATTTTATATGAGATATACTCCGTTAGTTATACTGTCAGTCTTATATGTGGTGTACACTTTAAAAAAAAGTATGACAATGGACTGTTGTAAGTTGTACTGTCAGTTTTTTGTCTGCTGTACACTGTAAGTTGTGCTGTTAGTTTTATATGTTCTGAACGCTGTACGTTATAATGTAATTTTATATGTGATGTATGGTGTAAGTTATACTGTCAGTTGTATATGTGCTTTACAATGTATGTTATGCTGTCAGTTTTATATGTGCTGTACGCTGTAAGTTATACTGTCAGTTGTATATGTGCTATACACGCTAAGTTATACTGTCAATTGTATATGTACTGTACGCTGTAAGTTATACTGTCAGCTTTATATGTGCAGTACGCATTGTATATGTGCAGTACGTATGTAACGTATGATGTTAGTTTTAGAGTATGTGGTATCCTGTCAGTTTGGTGCGTACCGAACAGTTTAAGTTATATTGTCAGTTGTATATGTGATTTAGAATGTATGTTATACTTTTAATTTTATATGTGCTGAATGCTGTAAGTTATACTGTCAGTTGTATATGTGCTTTACAATGTATGTTATGCTGTCAGTTGTATATCTGCTGTAAATGAACGTAGTATGTGGAATAAGAGCATAATCATATAATTCACAGCGAAAATCGCGGTAGCAACACTCTTGGTTCTTTCTTATTGATTTCAGAGTTTGTCTCAACGCAATCCTGCTTATACGTAGTTGTGCTAGAAACTAAACCACCAAAATCAATTCTATAACGCATATGAAAATAAAAAAAATATGAATAATGTGTAATTACCTGTTGCCATGTCTTGTTCCCGTACTGCGTGTACATCTGACGTACACCCTCACTGACAGACAAGCGGAGAACAAGGTGGAGCTGTTGGGAGCGGGAACCTCCATGGAACACATGAGCATCCTCTGGCTTTTATAAGTGTTTTGTTCATCTGAAAACAAGGACATACATACATGATTGTACTTTATAAATTCATGCTATATTAGAAGATATATAGGATATTACAAACACGGTACAATGTATGTTATACTGTCAATTTTATATGAGATATACTCCGTTAGTTATACTGTCAGTCTTATATGTGATGTACACTTTAAAAAAAAGTATGACAATGGACTGTTGTAAGTTGTACTGTCAGTTTTTTGTCTGTAATTGTATATGTACTGTACGCTGTAAGTTATACTGTCAGCTTTATATGTGCAGTACGCATTGTATATGTGCAGTACGCATGTAACGTATTATGTTAGTTTTAGAGTATGCGGTATCCTGTCAGTTTGGTGCGTACCGAACAGTTTAAGTTATATTGTCAGTTGTATATGTGATTTAGAATTTATGTTATACTTTCAATTTTATATGTGCTGTATGCTGTAAGTTATACTGTCAGTTGTATATGTGCTTTACAATGTATGTTATGCTGTCAGTTTTATATCTGCTGTACGCTGTAAGTTATACTGTCAGTTGTATATGTGCTATACACGCTAAGTTATACTGTCAATTTTATATATTCTGCACGCTGTAAGTTATACTGTCAGTTTTGTATGTGCAGTACGCATTGTATATTTGCAGTACGCATGTAACGTATTATGTTAGTTTTAGAGTATGCGGTATCCTGTCAGTTTGGTCCGTACCGAACGGTTTAAGTTAATCTGTCAGTTGTATGTGTACTGAAGGCATATAAGGTAATACATACAGTTAATGTGTACTCTATATATGTAAGTTATACTGTCGTTTTATATGTTCAGTAGGTGGGGTGTAACTGTCAATCTTCTGGTGGCTATTGGTCACTACTGAATAAGTGTGCTTTACGACATCAATCTTCAACAAATAACTATGTTTAAATATAACGTACAAGCTAATATTCAATAATATTTATTTTCATAATAATATCACATGTATTATATAACCCATATTTAACATTAGGGTATTACAATTAATGTATATAAAACATATGTATAATAGCATGATGCTGATAATAAATAACAATCACATTACAAACAACATCTTTTTTAGCACGTCTCAATAGTCGAATAGCACATTCTTAAATCACAACACACAATATAATATCTATTGCTACTGATATCATTAACAGTCTCTGTAAAACTCGCAGAAAGCGCTAGCCCACACTCCAACAGCCTTGTCATTGCTGGTACCTGGTGCTGATGACCTTGACCTCATTGATGACGTCTGTTCACTGTCACTATCGTCTGACTCGAGCGCTATCGCGATGGAACTGGCCTTTTGATAGACCTGAAGTTATTAAAATTTGAATAAACGAAGGAACAAGCAAATGAATAACAAATTATATGAAAATAATAACGAAGGAAAGTCAGTAAATAAACGTAGTATGTGGAATAAGAGCATAATCATATAATTCACAGCGAAAATCGCGGTAGCAACACTCTTGGTTCTTTGTTATTGATTTCAGAGTTTGTCTCAACGCAATCCTGCTTATACGTAGTTGTGCTAGAAACTAAAACACCAAAATCAATTCTATAACGCATATGAAAATATAAATAATGTGTAATTACCTGTTGCCATGTCTTGTTCCCGTATTGCGTGTACATCTGACGTACACCCTCACTGACAGATAAGCGGAGAACAAGGTGGAGCTGTTGGGAGTGGGAACCTCCCATGGAACACATGAGCATCCTCTGGCTTATAGAAGTGTTTTGTTCATCTGAAAACAAGGACATACATACATGATTGTACTTTATAAATGCATGCTATATTATAAGATATATAGGATATTACAAACACGGTACTAATAAACAACCATATATATTAACATGACGGTATTATTTGATTGCTAGAGTAAATATCATTTAGTCACAAAGCTACGATGTAATATGTAACATGCTTAAAAAGGGTAAGACTTTTCGTGGGAGTTTTGCGGGCCAACTTAAGATTAACAAATAATGACTTTTCTATACTATTCGACCTAAACATACTGAATGAGACGAAACATGAACCATTGCTTTTCACGCAATTCATTTTGCGGGCAACATTTTAAAACCCACATTCAAATATAAAAATTAAAAGCTCATTAGTTATTGGAAACTTACCTAGGAGAGACAGCTGTATTTGTGTATTGTCATGGGCAACTAACAGGTCACGGAGTCCTGATGCAGCAGTAGTAATATCCATGGTGATATATGCAGACGAAAACTAATGTTGTAGTATGTGATATGAAACCAGTAGATTCACAGAAGTGATTGATATGCTACTGATAATTTCAAGGTTATATACCGTTGAAAATAGACAATCAACATCACTAAATGGTTTGTCAATTAATTAAAAGATAATAAGATGATCTGTTGTACTGATTAATAAAGAAACATGCCTTAATTGATTTGTTAAAAAATACATCAAAGAAGATAAAAGGGATGCCTTTTTACTTGATTGGTGCTGATTGATTTTAATTACTGATTAATCACTGGGTTGGATAACCATTGATTGGAATAATAGGTCAACTTATTGTCCGTTATTAATAAGACGCAATTTATATGCAATTAATAGAATATGTGCAAACACCTTCAAACTTTAGTTTGCTAATTAATTATCTGTTAATAAGATGACCAGTATTTGGATTGATTTGTGTTAAGTACATTATTAGAAAGGATGAAAGGACATCAAAGGGTTAGACGAAATATATTGTCTTAATTAAATGATCGGATTACGAAGATTTATCACATTGGATTACCTCTATAGTTTTGAATTATTATTTCTCATTTATCGATATTTGAATTTTATTAATAAGCAAGACCAAACCATTTTTTAAAGAAGGGAAATTCTAGTTTAATATCAAAACTCTCGAAACAAATAATATGGCTGTCACATGCTATATTTTAAATTAGTGTACAGATAAAAAAGATACATAAAGCACGTTTTCATAATATGTCTGTAATGGTTAAATAAATGGTTTCTTTAATTTTCCTTATACGTGTATTAAGTGTTATCTTAGTTTATTAGATCAGTTGTCATGAAAATGCTGTGCGTTTGGATTTATTGTACACCTATTGTAAATGTACAGAAAACAAAAGTATTTATTGCTATATATAACAACTATGTAAATTGATAACTTTCTGCGTTTTTAAAGGTTTTAAACGCCGAGTAAGGCCCGAAGATCTCTAAGTCATTGTGTAATTCACTATGTGTTTGATTATGCTTGTAATTTATATATTTGACTCAGCTACTATAATGCATTGATTAACGTGATATTGAGTCACAGGTCAAGGTAACAGTAAACAAGATCTTGAAAATTGTTTCAGGAAAATATAACATGTTCATCAGTTGGCTATAGTCATACGAACGTGTCAGTTTCATGAGTGCTGTTTGCATGTTATTTCTACTGTCAATTTCAAATAAGCTGTACCCTTTAAGATATAATATAACTTTTAAGTGTGCTATACACGCTAAGTTATACTGTCAATTTTATATATACTGCACGCTGTAAGTTATACTGTCAGTTTTGTATGTGCAGTACGCATTGTATATATGCAGTACGCATGTAACGTATTATGTTAGTTTTAGAGTATGCGGTATCCTGTCAGTTTGGTCCGTACCGAACGGTTTAAGTTAATCTGTCAGTTGTATGTGTACTGAAGGCATATAAGGTAATACATACAGTTAATGTGTACTCTATATATGTAAGTTATACTGTCGTTTTATATGTTCAGTAGGTGGGGTGTAACTGTCAATCTTCTGGTGGCTATTGGTCACTACTGAATAAGTGTGCTTTACGACATAAATCTTCAACAAATAACTATGTTTAAATATAACGTACAAGCTAATATTCAATAATATTTATTTTCATAATAATATCACATGTATTATATAACCCATATTTAACATTAGGGTATTACAACTAATGTATATAAAACATATGTATAATAGCATGATGCTGATAATAAATAACAATCACATTACAAACAACATCTTCTTTAGCACGTTTCAATTGTCGAATAGCACATTCTTAAATCACAACACACAATATAATATCTATTGCTACTGATATCATTAACAGTCTCTGTAAAACTCGCAGAAAGCGCTAGCCCACACTCCAACAGCCTTGTCATTGCTGGTACCTGGTGCTGATGACCTTGACCTCATTAGTGACGTCTGTTCACTGTCACTATCGTCTGACTCGAGTGCTATCGCGATGGAACTGGCCTTTTGCTGGACCTGAAGTTATTAAAATTTGAATAAACGAAGGAACAAGCAAATGAATAACAAATTATATGAAAATAATAACGAAGGAAAGTCAGTAAATAAACGCAGTATGTGGAATAAGAGCATAATCATATAATTCACAGCGAAAATCGCGGTAGCAACACTCTTGGTTCTTTGTTATTGATTTCAGAGTTTGTCTCAACGCAGTCCTGCTTATACGTAGTTTTGCTAGAAACTAAAACACCAAAATCAATTCTATAACGCATATGAAAATATAAAAATATAAATAATGTGTAATTACCTGTTACCATGTCTTGTTCCCGTACTGCGTGTACATCTGACGTACACCCTCACTGACAGACAAGCGGAGAACAAGGTGGAGCTGTTCGGAGCGGGAACCTCCCATGGAACACATGAGCATCCTCTGGCTTATAGAAGTGTTTTGTTCATCTGAAAACAAGGACATACATACATGATTGTACTTTATAAATTCATGCTATATTATAAGATATATAGGATATTACAAACACGGTACTAATAAACAACCATTTATATTAACAGGACGGTATTATTTGATTGCTAGATTAAATATCATTTAGTTACAAAGCTACGATGTAATATGTAACATGCTTAAAAAGGGTAAGACTTTTCGTTGGTTTTGCGGGCCAACTTAAGATTAACAAATAATGACTTTTCTATACTATTCGACCAAAACGTACTGAATGAGACGAAACATGAACCATTGCTTTCCACGCAATACATTTTGCGGAGTAACGTGTGCTTTTTTATTGTTTACGAGCGAGGGGCCACTTCCATTAATGACAGGATATATTATTATAAGCTAGAAACAGATCACTGACCTACCGTTTGTTATTGATAATTTGCTTAATTTTGAAAATAACATTTTAAAACCGGCATTCAAATATAAAAATTAAAAGCTCATTAGTTAATGGAAACTTACCTAGGAGAGACTTCTCTAGATCTTCACTACGTGCACGTCGTGGAGAGGGCACTGCCGATATTCAATACCTGAGAACTTGTCATTCTCAGGTTTGAATTGAATATCGGTTGACTGAATGTGAAGGTGTCTCCTGCGTCCCATCACAGCACACATCATCTGATGTCTCCAGATCCCTGATCTTTTTCAGGGTGACACAGACATCGGGCGATGTGTGCGGCGCAGGGGTCATACTGTGATGGGTGTGGCCCTAAGCAAGACCGTCACCAGCTCGTAGTGGATGTAGGACACAGTAGCGGATGTAGACCACCACGCCAGCAGCAGACCACCATGCCAGACCAGTCCAGACCACTTCACCGCCGCAGCGAAAATTACACAGAGCGAAAGCGACAACCACCTACACACACACAACAGAATCGACAACACAGCAGCACCAGATCAACCAACACACTCATCTAGAGAAGTCCAGACTCTATTGTGCCCATCGCGTCAGGGTTCCACCGTTGTGTTAGTTGGCACTTGTGTCATTCTAGACGGGGTTCTCTCGACGTGCTCGTTGGCGGAGGGACTTAAAACCTCAGAATTAACAACAACAACAACCTTGGAGAGACAGCTGTATTTGTGTATTGTCATGGGCAACTAACAGGTCACGGAGTCCTGATGCAGCAGTAGTAATATCCATGGTGATATATGCAGACGAAAACTAATGTTGTAGTATGTGATATGAAACCAGTAGATTCACAGAAGTGATTGATATGCTACTGATAATTTCAAGGTTATATACCGATGAAAATAGACAATCAACATCACTAAATGGTTTGTCAATTAATTAAAAGATAATAAGATGAACTGTTGAACTGATTAATAAAGAAACATGCCTTAATTGATTTGTTTAAAAAATACATCGAAGAAGATAAAAGGGATGCCTTTTTACTTGATTGGTGCTGATTGATTTTAATTACTGATTAATCACTGGGTTGGATAACCATTGATTGGAATAATAGATCAACGTATTGTCCGTTATTAATAAGACGCAATTTATATGCAATTAATAGAATATGTGCAAACACCTTCAAACTTTAGTTTGCTAATTAATTATCTGTTAATAAGATGACCAGTATTTGGATTGATTTGTGCAAGGATTTGTCAATATATTGACAAATCCTTGATTTGTGTTAGGGATCGGGCAATATTTATTGGGGTGTTGGGACCGGTGGAAAATGGCATGGGACAGGTACTTTTTTTGTCGCGACAAACCATGGGACGATACTTTTTTTCCCGCTAGCTTGCCAAGGGACGTACACTTTTTTTAAAGTCAAATTCTTTCCCCCCAAAAAAACTTTAAACAATTACAAATATTGAAGCGCCCGTTTTTATCATTTCCGCGGAGTCCCGAAAAAAACCGCGGATTAAATTCGGAATTCCGGTCTTCGGAGTAATGGACATAGGTTTTATTAGAAAATAATTCGGACTTCGGAAAAAAATAAAAAAGAAATTCCACGGACAGATTCACTTTCCTCGGAAAGTCTTCGGCTTTCCGATTTCTTCGGACAAAATTGTCCGAATATGTATTTCTTCGGAAAACATTCAGGCATCAGCAATAGTTCGGAAACTATTCGGGCACTGGCATTTCTTCGGAAATATGCTGATATCGGCATTTTCTCAGACCTCGGCATTTCTTTCGGAAAATATTCGGACATTGGTATTGCTTTCGGAAAATATTCGGACATCCGTATTTATTCAGAAAATATTCGGACATCCGCATTTATTCAGAAAATATTCGGACAGAAATAATCTTTAAAATTAAAAAACAATTAAAATTTATTTTTGAATAAAGAAAAGCGGAACAAATTCCACTTTTTACTAATCGTTCTTTCCTCTTATTGGACATGTATCCAATTTCTGATTTTCTTTGACAAAATTACGATTTTTCGATTTGGTTCAGAAAATATTCAGATTTAATTTGTGTTTACCAGCAGAAAAACATCTCAATTCTGTTGTTGAAATTATTCCAATTGCTGCTTGATTTCCGGACAAAAGGTTCATAATGGCCTTCTGCAAATGTATATAATGTATTATTTCAATTTGTATTCATATAGTAAAAATTAACCTTGTAACTGCCTGTTTTAAAGAACTTTTTCTACATTAGGCGAACGTGTTCGTGTCCGAAATGGCCTGCTGAGTTACTTCCCTTATATGCATTATCGCCATTTACATAAAATGAAAACAAATTTTGTTGCAAGGTTCACATTCAAAATAACTTGTTTTTGTTGAATGTTATACATGTAGCGAACTGGAAATATAGTACAGTACTGAATCAATGTAATTTGGACTGTATTATGTATATTAGAATACCTGTTCGGTTTAAAATAATTATATTCTTATACATGTACATATACAAAATTTATGCAGACTTAACAGAGGGTACCAACCCCCCCCCCCCCCAACCCCCACCCCCCCACCCCCTGGCATCTGGAATACTCCCTAACAGAGGGTTGGCATCTTGAATACTATTTGAACCATGCAAGGCCGCACAGCGGCCGAGCCCGAGGGCCCGCAGGCCCCGAGCTCTCTAGGAGGGTCCGGGGGCATGCCCCCCCCCCCCCACCCCGGAAAATGTTGAAACCTAGGTGCTCTGAAATGGCATTTCCAGCAATCTGAGACATAAATTAGCTTAAATTTAATTTTCTGGATGGAAAAAAATATTTTTTGAGAAAAATACGGCGTACGCGTATGAAAAACTGCGATGTCGGCGTACGGCGTACGGAATACTGGCTAATATGGGTCGGAATCCGGCGTACGAAAAGGTCGGTACCCTCTTAACAGGGACTGTATGTTAAAATAATAATAATAATAGACTATTTATTGAGGGTAACACATTTAGTTTGTGAACAAATCTTCCATGTGACCTCTAACAGGTCCTGCTATTAATTAAGCTCATACAATGTTTTGAAAGCTTAAACATCATGCACAAATTCTAGCGGAATCTTGAATAACTTTTTAATAATAAGACTTACTTTTGTCATAGATCTACAGTACATGCTGCTGTATATCCATGCTTTTATGGTATCCTGCATGAATAATGTACATGTATATCCTTGTTTTATAAGTTAATCATACAGTATCACTCCTAGGTCACTTTTAAAAACATTATTTCATAATTATTTATTATTGTTCCAAATAAATATGCCAGATATTTCTGTATAAACACACTCACTTGTGTTTGAAAATAGTAGCACCAGTTCCATTGGTTAATAAAAGTCACATGACTAACTGTAACACAGTCAGCTCCTAAGGTCTTAATTAATTTACACATCAGAGTAACATTATAGCATGTGGGTATCATAAATGTATTAGTATGAGTGCTGGATATCTGTATTAATTAGCTTATCTCAAGAATTCATGATCAAAAGTGTATCATGAGTATAAGTTAGTACATGGTCCTAAGACTCTGATTAGTACTAAATAATCTGGGAGTAAGATTTTTTAATTCTTTCTGTAAATAAGCACTAACAATATATACATAAAAAACTTTTATAGTGTAGGATTTCTGTGTATCAAAAAGAAAAGATCTAACTAGCACAAAAAATTGACTGTCATAATTATATGGCCTAACATGTGCTAAGAATGACGTAAAACACCATTCAAAGTAACTTGTTAGAGAAGAGCACACGTTGCATAACAGTTTCTAAGCCTAAGTTAAGTTAAAAAATTACCTGTCACGAATCCTAGACTAGTAAATTTCGCGTTAAATTAAATATAGTTGGTGTATATGCGTAAAATACATCAATTTCACCGCAAATGTTTCAACTGAAAAAATAACTTAAATGATGCTGAAAGTGAATAATGTTAAAAATGTCTACGTTCTTTTCCAAATCAAACAATGACTATGTCCTTACACTGAAGCAGTTTCCGAATGATAAATCGACTAAGTTCTCATTTGCCGAAAAATTATGTAATGTCCGAATATTGTCCGCGGGAGAAAATCCGACGTCCGACAGATATTCCAAAGAAATGTATGGTTTTCGAATTCAGACTTATTTTCCGAACATTTTATGTAATTTCCGATATATTTCCACGGAAATCTTCGGAATTCCGATTCCAGACGGGTATAATAAATGAGTGATATTAGACCATAAAAGGCCCCCATACCAAAAACATAGGCTTCTGGCGACTGTTTGCTGCAACTCTGAGGCAAACATTGCTGCAAAGTGGCGGCAGACAAGTTTGCGTCAAATTTGCGGTACACTTTTACCATGCAAATGAAATATGCAGCAAACAAATATGCAAATGAGGTTCTGGTGATGTTCACCGCAACTTTGCGGCAGACCTCATTTGCATAGTAAAATTGTGCGGCAACTTCTCAGCACACTTCATTTGCATAACACTTTTAGCTGTAATCTTTTGGCGATGTTTTGTCGATGTTTACTGCTACTTTGCTGCAGACATCATTTACATTTTTATAAAAAATGTTATGCAAATGAATTGAATTGAATTGGGGTTTTAAGGCGCACCAACACATGAAAATGTTATTTGGCGCCTAACAGGCATGAACATGCCCGGTTCATCTTCCGTGTACATCGAGATAAAATATCATGATGAAGACCTTTTTTGTTCATGTTCATCAAAGGTCTTCATCATGATCCCTGCATTGTTGCAGGTGCTATCTCGCTCGCATCAAAAGAGCAGTGGCAGAAAAACAATAACGTGGCTCCAGCGTAAATGGAGTTTCTACGATAGAATTTGCAGCAACTCTGCAGTTCAGGGTGAGAAGGTTCTAGGCCAATTTTCCATATTTTATCTCGATGTACATGAAAGTTGAGCCTGGCATGTTCATGCCTGTTAGGCGCCATTTAACCTTTTCATGTGTTGGTGCGCCTTAAAAACCCAATTCAGTTCAATGCATTTGCATACAATTTTCTCTGCAATGTTCTGGTGATATTTTTCAAAATAAATAATGGACTGAAATTATGAAATAGAACAATGGTGCGGCGTTGGTAAAATAAATAAATATTTAGCTTGAAAACATTTTTTTTTCACTATTTAACATGGACTGCCCCATATTTAAATAAATTGACACAATTTAAATAAATCGACACTATTTAAATAAATCGACACAATTTAAATAAATGGTTTTGATTTAAATAATTGTTTGTGAATTCTAATTAAATGGACCTTTGTTTTACTAAATGTGCAACAATGTAATTAAATTCACTATATTTAAATAAATCGACACAATTTAAATAAACTGACACTATTTAAATAATTCCGCTCAAAAGTATAATCTGTCATTTCTGCATTACTCTCATTTTTAATGAAGATGTCGAGCGCTGTCATTTTGCATTACTCCCATTTTTATGAAGATGTCGAACGCTGTCATTTTTGCATTACTCCCATTTTCATGGAGATATTTAGTACTGTTGAGCGCTGCCACTTCTGCATTACTCCCATTTTCATGGAAATGTTGAACGCTGTCATTTCTGCATTACTCTAATTTTCATGGAGATGTCGACTGCTGTCATTTCTGCATTACTTCCATTTTTATGGAGATGTCGAGCACTGTAATTTCTGCATTACTCTCATTTTCATGAAGATGTCGAGCGCTGTTGAGTACTGTCATTACTCTAATTTTCATGGAGTTTACTAGTGTTGACATTTCTGCATAGCTCACATTTTCATAGAGATGTTGAGTGCAGTCGTTTCTGCATTACTCCCATTTTTATGAAGATGTCGAACGCTGTCATTTTTGCATTACTCCCATTTTCATGGAGATGTCGAGCACTGCCATTTCTGCATTACTCCAATTTTATGAAGATGTCGAATGCTGTCATTTTTGCACTACTTCCATTTTCATGGAGATGTCGAGCGCTTTAATTTCTGCATTACTCTCATTTTCATGGAGATGTCGAGCACTGTCATTTCTGCATTACTCCCATTTTCATGGAGATGTCGAGCACTGTCATTTCTGCATTACTCCCATTTTCATGGAGATATCGAGCACTGTCATTTCTGCATTACTCCCATTTTCATGGAGATGTCGAGCACTGTCATTTCTGCATTACTCCCATGTTCATGGAGATATCTAGCACTGTCATTTCTGCATTACTCCCATGTTCATGGAGATGTCGAGCACTGTCATTTCTGCATTCCTCCAATTTTATGAAGATGTCGCACTACTCCCATTTTCATGGAGACGTCGAACGCTTTCATTTCTGCATTACTCTAATTTTCATGGAGATGTCGAGTGCAGTCATTTGTGCATTACTTCCATTTTTATGAAGATGTCGAGCGCTGTCATTTCTGCATTACTCTCATTTTCATGGAGATGTTGAGCACTGTCATTTCTGCATTACTCCCATTTTCATGTAGATGTCGTGTGCTGTCATTTCTTCATTACTCCCATTGTCATGGACATGTCACTCACTAACTGTAGCAGTCCAATAGGCACCAATGGTGCCTGGATATGACCAGGATATCCTAGAATCAGCACCAGACCCTAGACAAACAAACAAACGTATACAATACACACATCTACCTATTGAGGTCATACTGATCATATTATTTTGTACTTGGGATACAATTTTATTTTTTCTGGTTTTAAATGTTGGAGTTATCATGGTGTTTGGTATTTACAAATGTTCTTGCAAATGAACACAATTGAATAAATGTTTAAAAATAAGGTTCCACGAAACAAATTACACTTGGCTAAATAACTTGTTCAAGTGGTACGTCCTTTGATATGAAATACAAATTTCACTTTTAATATTAAGTAGTAAGTAACTGGAAATAATAAAACTCTGTATAAAGTCTAAGTTTTGCGATGCTGTTTTGGCTAACAGAGTCCGGATACAGCAGATCAGAATGGAAAGTTTGTCGTGATGTTCTGTGAATAAAGAAACGGCAAATCTGAATTTAAAAGATTGTGGTGATATTAAGGCATGCAATAAAAAAAATTGGATTGGTAAAATTTGTCGCAATGTTGTGGTGAACGTTGCAAATAAATAAATGTTTCTGGCCAATGTATAGCTTTTTGGCGAGTTTGCGGCAAATTCGACAAAGATTACCATAATGTTTGCTGCAACATCACTGCTAGTGGCGAAAATTGGCGAACAATTAAGAATTGTTATGGTGAACAAAATTGTTCAATTAAAGCTTGCAGCAAACCTCATTTGGTAAGGAGAGTGCTTATGGACCAGGCAATATTTATCTGGGCATTGGCAATGGTGCAAAATGGCATGGGACAGGTACTTTTTTTGTCGCGACAAACCATGGGACGATACCTTTTTTTTCGTTTGCTTGCCATGGGACGTACATTTTTTTTGTATAACATTTTTATTTGCACCGGTCCCAACCCCCCAATAAATATTGCCTGGTCCCTTAAAGCTACAGAGTCCCTATATCAATCGATTTCTTCTTTGTAGGCGTGTCTTTATTTGTAACTTCATGTTCACCAGCTCATGTCGAAATCGGGTATTTAAGCGAGCAAATATAGCGAAGGAAATCATTTACTGTATATACATCGACCAGTGCACATCGTACCTATACACAGGTAACAGTAATTTTTAATAAAAAAAAAGTTAGCGTCTTTCGGGGCTCGAACACACGACCTTCTGATTTCAAGTCCTCTGCTCTATCCACTGAACTACGACGCTACTTGAGAAAATAGTATACTAACTACGATATATTATGAGGCAAAATAACTTAACATATTTGAACGCAACTAATGATGGATCAATAAATATGCAGTCCATATTGTCGCACGTGTAAATTAACATTGCCTGGTGTAATACTGTATCTTATCAATATGAAACTAATACTTCGCCTCAAATCAACCATATCTCGACTTGTTATTTAGCGCTTTATGAGTTTGTGTGCGCGCTCTTGTTATTACGTAATGCCTATTTAATGTTAAAAATGCTACAAAATACCAATAAATAGCAGTGGTCTAGAGGTTCAGCGTACATCTTTCAAATCTTACAAGTGCAAGGCTGTGGTTCAAATCCCGTTCCGGGTAACTATTTTTTTATCACATATATTCTGGAGCCGTATATTTATCGATGTTACCTGTACGGAGGCTAAATAAAAATGTGAAATTGTACGTATCGATTTCTCCTTATATACCGACTTTTGGGGTGTTCGTCGATTTGAAACTACTTCACACGTGACTCATTCATATTCATGAGTTATTACCAGTTAAAATAGGGACTGTACAGCTTTAAGTACATTATTAGAAAGGATGAAAGGACATCAAAGGGTTAGACGTAATATATTGTCTTAATTAAATGATCGGATTACGAAGATTGATCACATTGGATTACCTCTATAGTTCTGAATTATTATTTCTCATTTTTCGATATTTGAATTTTATTAATAAGCAAGACCAAACCATTTTTTAAAGAAGGGAAATTCTAGTTTAATATCAAAACTCTCGAAACAAATAATATGGCTGTCACATGCTATATTTTAAATTAGTGTACAGATAAAAAAAGATACATAAAGCACGTTTTCATAATATGTCTGTAATGGTTAAAAAAATGGTTTGTTTAATGTTCCTTATACGTGTATTAAGTGTTATCTTAGTTTTTTAGATCAGTTTTCATGAAAATGCTGTGCATTTGGATTTATTGTACACCTATTGTAAATGTGCAGTAAACAAAAGTAGTTATCGCTATATATAACAACTATGTAAATTGATAACTTTCTGCGTTTTTAAAGGTTTTAAACGCCGAGTAAGGCTCGAAGATCTCTAAGTCATTGTGTAATTCACTATGTGTTTGATTATGCTTGTAATTTATATATTTGACTCAGCTACTATAATGCATTGATTAACGTGATATTGAGTAACAGGTCAAGGTAACAGTAAACAAGATCTTGAAAATGGTTTCAGGAAAATATAACATGTTCATCAGTTGGCTATAGTCATACGAACGTGTCAGTTTCATGAGTGCTGTTTGCATGTTATTTCTACTGTCAATTTAAAATAAGCTGTACCATTTAATATATAATATAACTTTTAAGTGTGCTGTACACGGTACACTAAACTGTCTTTTTTATATGTGCTGTACGCTGTAAGTTATAATGTAAATTGTATATGTGCTGTGCACTGTAAGTCAAATTGTCAGTTGTATAAGTGCTGAATACTGTAATTTACGCTGTCAGTTTTATATGTGCTAAACACTGTAAGTTATACAGTCAGTTGTATATGTACTGTACACTGTAAGTTGTAGTTTCAGTTTTATGTGTGCTGTACACTGTAAGTTGTAAAGTCAGTTTTATATGTGCTGTACGCTGTAAGTTATACTGTAATTATTATATGTGCTGTACGCTGTAAGTTATACTGTCAGTTGTGTATGTACTGTGCACTGTAAGTTAAATTGTCAGTAGTATATGTTCCGAACACTATAGTTTATAAAGTCAGTTGTATATGTGCTGTACACTGTAATTTATACTGACATTGTATATGTGCTGTACACTTTAAGTTGTACTGTCAATTTTATTTGTTCAGTACACTTTAAGTTGTACTGTCAGTTTTGTATGTGCTCTACGCTGTAAGTTATACTGTAATTTTATATGTGCTATACGCTGTAAGGTATACTGTAATTTTTGTATGTAATGGACGCTGTAAGTTATACTGTGAGTTTTATATGTGCTGCACGTTGTAAGTTATACTGTATTTTTATATGTTCTGTCAGCTGTAAGTTATACCGTCAGTTTTATGTGTGTTGTACACTGTAAGTTATTCTGTCACTTGTATACGTGCTGTACACTTTAAGTCGTACTGTCAGTTTTATGTCTGCTGTGCACTGTAAGTTAGAATGTTTTTTTATATGTGATGTATGATGTAAGTTATACTGTAATTGTTATATGAACTGTACATTGTCAGTTTTATATGTGCCGTACGCTTTAAGTTATAATGTCAGTTTTATATGTTGTTTACATTGCATTGTATGTCATAGCGTCAGTTTTATATGTACTGTACGCTCTAATATATATTGTCAGTTGTAAGCATGCTGTATCATATACGTTTTAGAGTCAGTTGTATATGTGCAGTACGCTGTATGTTATTCTGTCAGTTGTAAATGTGCTGTAAACTTTAAGTTGTACTGTCTGTTTTATGTCTGCTGTACACTTTAAGTTGTACTGTCAATTTTATATATGCTGTACGCTGCAAGTTATACTATAATTTTATATGTGATGTATGGTGTAAGTTATACTGTTAGTTGTATATGTGCTGTACAATGTATGTTATAATGTCAATTTTATATGAGATATACTCCGTTTGTTATACTGTCAGTCTTATATGTGCTATACACTTTAAAAAAGGTATGATAATGGACCGTTGTAAGTTGTACTGTCAGTTTTATGTCTGCTGTACACTGTAAGTTGTGCTGTAAGTTTTATATGTTCTGAACGCTGTAAGTTATAATGTAATTTTATATGTGATGTATGGTGTAAGTTATACTGTCAGTTGTATATGTGCTTTACAATGTATGTCATGCCGTCAGTTTTATATGTGCTGTACGCTGTAAGTTATACTGTTAGTTGTATATGTGCTATACACGCTAAGTTATACTGTCAATTGTATATGTACTGTACGCTGTAAGTTATACTGTCAGCTTTATATGTGCAGTACGCATTGTATATGTGCAGTACGCATACAACGTATTATGTTAGTTTTAGAGTATGCGGTATACTGTCAGTTTGGTGCGTACCGAACGGTTTAAGTTATACTGTCAGTTGTATGTGTACTGAAGGCATATAAGGTAATACATACAGTTAATGTGTACTCTATATATGTAAGTTATACTGTCGTTTTATATGTTCAGTAGGTGGGGTGTAACTGTCAATCTTCTGGTGGCTATTGGTCACTACTGAATAAGTGTGATTTACGACATCAATCTTCAACAAATAACTATGTTTAAATATAACGTACAAGCTAATATTCAATAATATTTATTTTCATAATAATATCACATGTATTATATAACGCATATTTAACATTAGGTATTAAAATTAATGTATATAAAACATATATATAATAGCATGATGCTGATAATAAATAACAATCACATTACAAACAACATCTTCTTTAGCACGTCTCAATAGTCGACACACAATATAATATCTGTTGCTACTGATATCATTAACAGTCTCTGTAAAACTCGCAGAAAGCGCTGGACCACACTCCAACAGCCTTGTCATTGCTGGTACCTGGTGCTGATGACCTTGACCTTATTGGTGATGTCTGTTCACTGTCACTGTCGTCTGACTTGAGTGCTAAGGCGATGGAACTGGCCTTTTGCTGGACCTGAAGTTATTAAAATTTGAATAAACGAAGGAACAAGCAAATGAATAACGAATTATATGAAAATAATAACGAAGGAAAGTCAGTAAATAAATGTTGTATGTGGAATAAGAGCACAATCAAATAATTCACAGCGAAAATCGCGGTAGCAACACACTGCATGGTTCTTTGTTATTGATTTCAGAGTTTGTCTCAACGCAATCCTGCTTATACGTAGTTGTGCTAGAAACTTAAACACCAAAATCAATTTTATACTGCGTATGAAAATATAAAAATAAGAATAATGTGTAATTACCTGTTGCCATGTCTTGTTCCCGTACTGCGTGTACATCTGACGTACACCCTCACTGACAGACAAGCGGAGAACAAGGTGGAGCTGTTGGGAGCGGGAACCTCCCATGGAACACATGAGCATCCTCTGGCTTATAGAAGTGTTTTGTTCATCTGAAAACAAGGACATACATAGATGATTGTACTTTATAAATTCATGCTATATTATAAGATATATAGGATATTACAAACACGGTACCAATAAACAACCATATATATTAACAGGACGGTATTATTTGATTGCTAGAGTAAATATCATTTAGTTACAAAGCTACAGTGTAATATGTAACATGCTTAAAAATGGTAAGACCTTTCGTGGGAGTTTTGCGGGCCAACTTAACATTACCAAATAATGACTTTTCTATACTATTCGACCTAAACATACTGAATGAGACGAAACATGAACCATTGCTTTCCACGCAATTCATTTTGCAGAGTAACGTGTGCTTTTTTATTGTTTACGAGCGAGGGGCCACTACCATATTTTAATGACAGGATATATTATTATAAACAAGAAACAGATCACTGACCTACCGTTTGTTATTGATAATTTGCTTAATTTTGAAAATAACATTTTAAAACCCACACTCAAATATAAAAATTAAAAGCTCATTAGTTATTGGAAACTTATCTAGGAGAGACAGCTGTATTTGTGTATTGTCATGGGCAACTAACAGGTCACGGAGTCCTGATGCAGCAGTAGTAATATCCATGGTGATATATGCAGACGAAAACTAATGTTGTAGTATGTGATATGAAACCAGTAGATTCACAGAAGTGATTGATATGCTACTGATAATTTCAAGGTTATATACCGTTGAAAATAGACAATCAACATCACTAAATGGTTTGTCAGTTAATTAAAAGATAATAAGATCAACTGTTGTACTGATTAATAAAGAAACATGCCTTAATTGATTTGTTTAAAAAATACATCAAAGAAGATAAATGGATGCCTTTTTACTTGATTGGTGCTGATTGATTTTAATTACTGATTAATCACTGGGTTGGATAATCATTGATTGGAATAATAGGTCAACGTATTGTCCGTTATTAATAAGACGCAATTTATATGCAATTAATAGAATTTGTGCAAACACCTTCAAACTTTAGTTTGCTAATTAATTATCTGTTAATAAGATGACCAGTATTTGGATTGATTTGTGTTAAGTACATTATTAGAAAGCACGAAAGGACATCAAAGGGTTAGACGTAATATATTGTCTTAATTAAATGATCGGATTACGAAGATTGATCATATTGGATTACCTCTATACTTCTGAATTATTATTTTTCATTTTTCGATATTGAGTAACAGGTCAAGGTAACAGTTAACAAGATCTTGAAAATGGTTTCAGGAAAATATAACATGTTCATCAGTTGGCTATAGTCATACGAACGTGTCAGTTTCATGAGTGCTGTTTGCATTTTATTTATAGTGTCAATTTCAAATAAGCTGTACCCTTTAAGATATAATATAACTTTTATGTGTGCTGTACACGGCACACTAATCTGTCTTTTTTATATGTGCTGTACGCTGTAAGTTATAATGTAAATTTTTGATGTGCTGTGCACTGTAAGGTACATTGTCAGTTGTATATAAGCTGAATACTGTAATTTACGCTGTCAGTTTTATATGTGCTGAACACTGTAAGTTATACTGTCAGTTGTATATGTGCTGTACACTGTAAATTGTAGTTTCAGTTTTATGTGTGGTGTACACTGTAAGTGTTATATGTGCTTCACGCTGTAAGTTATACAGTAATTTTATATGTGCTGTACGCTGTAAGTTATACTGTAATTATTATATGTGCTGTACGCTCTAAGTTATACTGTCAGTTTTATATGTACTGTGCACTGTAAGTTAAATTGTCAGTGGTATATGTTCCGAACACTGTTGTTTATAAAGTCAGTTGTATATGTGCTGTACACTGTAATTTATACTGTCATTGTATATGTGCTGTACACTTTAAGTTTTACTGTTAATTTTATTTGTTCAGTACACTTTAAGTAGTACTGTCAGTTTTATATGTGCTCTACGCTGTTAGTTATACTGTAATTTTATATGTGCTGTACGCTGTAAGTTATACTGTAATTTTTTTTATGTAATGGATGCTGTAAGTTATACTGTGAGTTTTATATGTGCTGCACGTTGTAAGTTATACTGTATTTTGTATATGTTCTGTAAGCTGTAAGTTATACCGTCAGTTTTATATGTGTTGTACACTGTAAGTTATTCTGTCAGTTGTATATGTGCTGTACACTTTAAGTCGTACTGTCAGTTTTTTTGTCTGCTGTGCACTGTTAGTTATAATGTTTTTTTATATGTGATGTGTGATGTAAGTTATACTGTAATTGTTATATGAACTGTACACTGTCAGTTATACTGTCAGTTTTATATGTGCTGTACGCTTTAAGTTATAATGTCAGTTTTATATGTAGTTTACATTGCATTGTATGTTATAGCGTCAGTTTTATAGGTACTGTACGCTCTAAGTTATACTGTCAGTTGTAAGCATGCTGTATCATATAAGTTTTAGAGTCAGTTTTATATGTGCTGTACGCTGTATGTTATTCTGTCAGTTGTAAATGTGCTGTAAACTTTAAGTTGTACTGTCTGTTTTATGTCTGCTCTACACTTTAAGTTGTACTGTCAGTTTTATATATGCTGTACGCTGCAAGTTATACTGTAATTTTATATGTGATGTATGGTGTAAGTTATACTGTTAGTTGTATATGTGCTGTACAATGTATGTTATACTGTCAATTTTATATGAGATATACTCCGTTAGTTATACTGTCAGTCTTATAAGTGCTCTACATTTTAAAAAAAGTATGATAATGGACTGTTGTAAGTTGTACTGTCAGTTTTATGTCTGCTGTATACTGTAAGTTGTGCTGTCAGTTTTATATGTTCTGAACGCTGTAAGTTATAATGTAATTTTATATGTGATGTATGGTGTAAGTTATACTGTCAATTGTATATAGACTGTACGTTGTAAGTTATACTGTCAGCTTTATATGTGCAGTACGCATTGTATATGTGCAGTATACATGTTACGTATTATGTTAGTTTTAGAGTATGCGGTATCCTGTCAGTTTGGTGCGTACCGAACGGTTTAAGTTATACTGTCAGTTGTATATGTGATTTAGAATGTATGTTATACTTTCAATTTTATATGTGCTGTATGCTGTAAGTTATACTGTGAGTTTTATATGTGCAGTACGCATTGTATATATGCAGTACGCATGTAACGTATTATGTTGTTTTTTTAAATTTCAATCACCAAATTAATGGTGATCCATTTATTCACCCCGTCATAGGTTTGTGAGGGTCGGGGTGGGCCACCCCTCAGCAAACCGTACAGTTATATGATAATATATGCGTCAAATATGTATTTAAATATAATACAACAAATATTTACAGAAGCTAGACTAAAGCATATCTTAATATAGACATAAACAAATGGGGAGGTTTTTTCTTTCTTTACGATTTCATAATGATGCAAACATGAATATTGGCCAAATTTGTTAAAGGGAGGCATTGCAATATGTATATATTTCAAAAGAAATTCAGTGGATAATATGTCATGATTGGCATGTATCCCTTTAAAAATTGGAAGACATTTAATTTCACAATCTTCAAATGATAAACTTTACTTATTTATTATTTTTTGCATTCATTCTAAAATCGCAAACAAACTTTTTCTTTTCAAATAACTCAGTGGATGATTTACATATATTTATATTGAAAAAAAGTTATGTTACATAGACACTCACAAATATTAGAACAATGAGACATACATGTGACTTTATAACAGACCTATGTAATATCTCCACTGAGTTTTCCTATTATATTCTTGGAAAAAAAGTTGTGGTATATAAAAAATAAAAGTCTGCTGGCAATGAAGGAAGGCTGCCAGTAGGTGCGGATGAAGGTCCGCTGCTGGTAGATGAAGGTAGGATGCTGGTAGATGGAGGTAAATGAAGGTATGTGAAGGTCCGCTGCTGGAGGTATATGAAGTTCCACTGCTGGTAGATACAGGAATGTGAAGTTTCGTTGCTGGTAGATGGAGGTAGATGAATGTATGTGAAGGTCCGCTACTGGTAATAAAGGTCCGCTGCTGGTATATGAAGGTAGATGAAGGTCCGCTGCCAGTATATGAAGGTAAGCTGCTGGTAGATGGAGGTAGATGAAGGTATGTGAAGTTCCGCTGCTGGTAATTAAGGTAGGCTGGTGGTAGATGAACGTAGGCTGCTGGTAGATGAAGGCAGATGATTGTAGGCTGCTGTTAGATGAAGTTATGCTGCTGTAGATATATGTAGATGAGCGTAGGCTGCTGGTAATGAAGGTATGCTGATGGTATATGCAGGTAGGCTGCTGGTATATGAAGGTAGGCTGCTGGTAGAAATTTTGCTTGATGGTAGATGGAAGTAGATGATAATAGGCTGCTGGCAATGAAGGTAGACTGCCCATAGGTGCAGGTAGATTGGTGGTATATGTCCGTAGGCTGATGGTAGATGAAAAAATGAGATATAGGGTCCTATAGAAACCACAGCGTCCGAGCGCAAATGCATCGTAGGTCCGCACTGTACTGAAAACAAGGACTTGCAAATACAGTGACACAGTAAAAAAACAACAGAAAGGGTGGTGAAGACAGACAATTTGCTTGCTGGTAATGAAAGTAGATGATGGTAGGCTGCTGGTAATGAAGGTAGGCTGCTGGTTTATGACGGTAGGCTGCTGGTATATGAAGGTTGGGGCTGCTGGTTTATGAATGTAGTCTGCTGGCAATGAAGGAAGGCTGTCAGTAGGTGAAGATGGAAGTCCGCTGCTGGTAGATGAGGTAGGCTGCATGTAGATGGAGGTAAATGAAGGTATGTGAAGGTCCGCTGCTGTAGGTAGATGAAGTTCCACTGTTGGTAGATACAGGAATCTGAAGTTTCGCTTCTCGTAGATGGAAGTAGATGAATGTCCGAGGCTGGTAGATGAAGGTATGTGAAAGTCCGCTGCTGGTAATGAAGGTCCGCTGCTGGTAGAGCGAGGTAGATAAAGGTCCGTTGCTGGTAGATGGAGGTAGAAGAATAACTTCATCTAACAGCAGCCTACCATCATCTGCCTTCATCTACCAGCAGCCTACGTTCATCTAACACCAGCCTACATTGACTTCACATACCTTCATCTACCTATTTCTACCAGCAGCTTACCTTCATATACCGGCAGCGGACCTTCATCTACCTTTATATACCAGCAGGCAACTTTCATTTATCAGTAGCCCACTTTCACATACCTTCATCTACCTCCATATACCAGTAGCGGCCCTTCATCTACCTCCGGCTACCAGCATGGGATCTTCATGACCTGCAGCGGACCTTCACATATATTCATCTACCTCCATCTACCTTGGATGTACAGCAACTGAACTTCATCTACCTCCATCTACTAGCAGCGGACTTTCATAACCAGCAGCGGACCTTAACATACCTTCATCTACCAGCCTCGGACCTTCATCTACCTCCATCTATCAGCAGCGAAACTTCACATTCCTGTATCTACCAGCAGTGGAACTTCATCTACCTCCAGCAGCGGACCTTCACATAACTTCATTTACCTCCATCTACCAGCAGCCTACCTTCATCTACCAGCAGCGGACCTTCATCTTCACCGACTGGCAGCCTTCCTTCATTGCCAGCAGACTACATTCATATACCAGCAGACTACATTCATATACCAGCAGCCTACCTTCATATACCAGCAGCCTACATTCTTTACCAGCAGCCTACCATCATCTACTTTCATCTTCCAGCAAGCAAATCTTCTCTACCATCCTACGTTCATATACCAGCAATCTACCTTCACCTACGGGCAGTCTACCTTCATTACAAGCAGCCTATTTTCATCTACTTCCATCTAACGCATAGCACCTACCTTCATATACCAGCAGCCTATCTCCATATACCAGCAGCCTACTTCATCTACTTCATCTAACTGCAGCCTACTATCATCTCATATACCAGCAGGAAATTTCATCTACCAGCAGCCTACGTTAATCTACCAGCAGCCTACCTTCATTACCAGCAGCGGACCTTCACATACCTTCCGCTACCTCCATGTACAATCAACGGACCTTCTACATTCATCTTCCAGATGCGGACCATCTACATTCATCTTCCAGAAGCGGACCTTCACATACATTCATCTACCTCCATCTACCAGCAACCGACCTCCATCTACCTCCATCTACCAGCATCGGACTATCATTACAAGCAGCGGACCTTCACTTACCTTCAACTACCAGCCTCGGACATTCATCTACCTCGATCTACCAGCAGCGAAACTTCACATTCCTGTATCTACCAGCAGTGGAAATTCATCTACCTCCAGCAGCGGACATTCACATACCTTCATTTACCTCCATCTACCAGCAGCCTACCTTCATCTACCAGCAGCGGACCTTCATCTTCACCTACTGGCAGCCTTCCTTCATTAACAGCAGACAAAGTTCATATATCAGCAGCCTACGTTTATATACCAGCAAGCTACCTTCATTACCAGTAGCCTACCATCCTCTACTTTCATCTACCAGCAACCAAATTTCATCTACCATCAGCCTACGTTCATATACCAGCAATCTACCTTCACAGGTAGTCTACCTTCATTACCAGCAGTCTATTATCATCTACTTCCATCTACCAGCAAGCAAATTTCATCTACCAGCAGCCTACCTTCTTATATCAGCAGCCTACCTGCATATACCAGCAGCATACCTTCATTACCAGCAGCCTATGCTCATCTACATATATCTACAGCAGCATAACTTCATCTAACAGCAGCCTACCATCATCTGCCTTCATCTACCAACAGCCTTCCTTCATTTACCAGCAGCCTATAATTCATTTACCAGCAGTCTACCTTCATCTACCAGCAGCATATCTTCATCTACCCGTAGTCTACCTTCATCTACCTTCAATACCGAAATCCTTTAAATCGTGGCACTAAAAAAAGTGTCAAAATAACTCAAATTGGCTTCAAAATGAAAAATACTAACTGTAGATGACTGGTCTAGCAATAAAAAAGGAAAGATATCGATTTAAGCCAAATATTTTTTGAGACAAAAACGTAGCCCTGTGCACGTGGCAGCGTAAATTCCTAATGTTAGAGGGTTGTTAGTAGAACTTTGTTAATAGCATCCGTAGTTATTGTGATATTTTAAAAAAACTAGCTTTTAAATGGAAGCTGAATCATATTTGTTTACCTTGAGCCTAGAAATAGCATCGAATATTAAATGAACATAGGGTTATAAACGCTGACGCCATGAACGTTAGACGATTTTAGGCGTAGTTTCTTATTTTTGAGTGGGTGTTGGGTGAACTTTTCTTAATAACATTTTCATTTATTATGCTATTTTCAAAACCTAACCGTTAAATGCAAGCGGAATTAATATTTAATACTTAATGCAAAATTAAATCATCGAATATTTACAAACAGTTGAGCTATACGGGTTGACGCTATGGAAGATTTGCGTTTTACGGCAAAATACCGAAATGTGCACTCGCTCGGCATTTATCTTTTAAATCGTGGTATTAATCAAGTGTCAAAATTACTCAAATTGGCTACAAACTGAAAGATAATAATAGAAGATGTCTGGTCCAGCAATAAAAAAAGGAAAGAATGTCGATTTAAGCCAAATATTGACAAATACGTTGCCCTGGGGCAGCGTAAATTCGTAATTTTAGAGGGGTGGTAGTTGAACATTTTTTAATAGCACCCATAGTTATTGTGATATTTTTAAAAACTAACTTTTAAATGAAAGCTGAATAATAGTTTTATACTTTGGGAATAGTTGTAGCATCGAATATAATCTGACCATGAGGTTATTAGCGCTGTAGCCAAACACGGTCGACGATTTTGAGGTTAATTGCCTATTTTTTAGTTGGTCGAGTGTAAGTTCCTTAATTATATTTTTATTTATTATGCTATTTTCAATAACTAACCGTTAAATGCAAGCGGAATTAATATTTAATACTTAGTGCACAATTAAATCATGGAATATTAACAAACAATTAAGTTAAAAGTGTTGACGCTACGCAAGGTTTGCGTTTTCCGGCAAAATACCGGAATGTGCGCTCCCTCGATATTCATCTTTTAAATCGTGGCACTAACAAAAAGTGTCAAAATTATTCAAATTGGCTACAAAACGATAGATACTAACTGTAGATAACTGGTCTACCAATAAATAAGGATTTCGTTTTTCGATTGAACCAAATATTGGCAAAAAAACGTAGCCCTGTGGCAGCGTAAATTCTTAATTTTAGAGGGTTCTTAGTTGAACGTTTTTAATAGCATCCGTAGTTATTGTGATATTTTCAAGAACTAACCTTTAAATGGAAGCTGAATCACATTTGTATACATTGATCATAGAAATAGCATCGAATATTAAATGAACAAAGCGTTATAAGCGCTGACGCCATTCAAGGTCGGCGATTTTAGGCGTAGTTTCTTATTCGTGAGTGAGGTGAACTTTTCTTAATAACATTTTTATATGTTATGCTATTTTCAAAAACTAACCGTTAAATGCAAGCGGAATTAATATTTAATACTTAATGCAAAATTAAATCATCGAATATTTACAAACAATTGAGCTATAAGGGTTGACGCAATGGAATATTTGCGTTTTACGGCAAACTACCGAAATGTGCACTCGCTCGGCATTTGTCTTTTAAATAGTGGCACTAAAAAAAGTAACAAAATTACTCAGATTGGCTACAAAATGAACGATACTAATAGTAGAGGACTGGTATAGCAATAAAAAAAGGAAAGTATGTCGATTTAAGCCAAATATTGACAAAAAACGTAGCCCTGTGGCGGTGTAAATTCCTAATTTTAAGAGGGTTCTTAGTTAAACTTTTTTAATAGCATCCGTAGTTATTGTGATATTTTCAAAAACTAACTTTTAAATGGAAGCTGAATCATATGTGTATACTTTAAGCCTAGAAATAGCATCCAATATTAAATGAACAAGGGGTTATAAGCGCTGACGCCATGAACGTTAGACGATTTTAGGCGTAGTTTCCTATTTTTGAGTGGGTGTGGGTTGAACTTTTCTTAATAACATTTTTATTTATTATGCTATTTTCAAAAACTAACCGTTAAATCGAGCGGAATTAATATTTGATACTAAGTGCAAAATTAAATCATCGAATATGTACAAACAATTGAGCTATACGGGTTGACGCTATGGAAGTTTTATGTGATAAAAATACCGCATGTATGGTTGAGTTTAACGAAGTTAGTACTTTATGTGTATTAGTATTTAAGCCGGTCGGGCGACATATGTGGATCTTTCTGTCAGCTTGACGCGATTGAAAAATACAATGCGTGTATTTAGTCTGTAAGCAAAGATAATGAAGTTAAATCTGTTTTTCCTTATTGCATCAAACTATATACACCATTGTAAATAAACGATGGCATTAATATAAATTGTCTAATTTTATCATTGATATACAGGTACATATGTCGACCTTTCTGCCAGCTTGACGCGCTTGAGAAATACAATGTGTATATTTAGTCTATTAGCAAAGGTTATCAAGTTAAATCTGTTTTCCTTATTGTATTCACTTGTATCCACCATTCTAAATAAAATATGAAATTAATATAACTTGTCTAGTTTTCATCAATATTATGTAGTATATTTCACCTAACCGCTTGAAGTAAGGAATATATGTGTTAAATGGCCCCAGTATCGAAAACGATATGTGCAACGTTATTTTAGAAGGAATCCATCTGTTTTCAAATGTATTGAACTTTTGCAATCGCAAGATAGTAAACTAGTAAATAATTTGTCACATTATATATTAAATGCTTTTAAATTAAGAAGTAACACGGTCGAAAATTAAAGAAGGATCGTCCTCTGTGTACTTTTGTTTACCTATTTGTGTAAATTGTATATTTGCATTGTTTATTATGTTTCTGACTAGATTTATATATTGTAAACATGATGTAGACGAGAAACTGTATAGTTTAAGTCTGAATAAAAGTTTGTTCTGTTCTGTTGTTCTGTTCAGTTAATTCTTAATTTTAATAGAGTTCAATACATTGCTGCACACTAATTAAGACAATTAGTGTTGTGAATGGTTGATTTTAACGAAGTCAGTACTTTATGCGTACTCGTAATTCAGCAGGTCGGGCGACATATGTCGACCTTTCTGTCAGATTGACGCGATCAAAAATACAATGCGTGTATTTAGTCTGTAAGCAAAGATAATCAAGTTAAATAAGTTAAATCTGTTTTTTCCTTATTGTATCAAATTATATACACCATTGTAAATAAAAGATGGCATTAATATAAATTATCTAATTGTATCATTGATATACAGGTACATATGTCGACCTTTCTGTCAGCTTGACGCGTTTGAGAAATACAATGTATATATTTAGTCTATTAGCAAAGGTTATCAAGTTCAATCTGTTTTTCCTTATTGTATTCAACTGTATCCACCATTCTAAATAAAATATGAAATTAATATAACTTGTCTAGTTTTCATCAATATTAGTATTAGGTAAGTATATTTCACCTACCCGCTTGACGTAAGGAATATATGTGTTAAATGACCCCAGTCTGTTAATTCTTCGTTTTAATAGTTTTCAATACATTGTTGCACACTAATTAAGTCAATTAGTGTTGTGAATGGTTGATTTTAACGAAGTCAGTACTTTATGTGTACTCGTAATTCAGCAGATCAGGCGACATATGTCGACCTTTATGTCAGATTGACGCGATCAAAAATACAATGCGTGTATTTAGTCTGTAAGCAAAGATAATCAAGTTAAATCTATGTTTCCTTATTGTATCCAGCTATATACACCAATGTTAATAAAAGATGGAATTAATATAACTGGTCTAGTTTTATCAATGTTGGCATTGGCTATGTATATTTCATCAACCCGCTTAAAGTAAGGAAAATGGCTGTATGTGTTACATATTACCAGTCTGTTTAATTCTTCATTTTAACAGGCAGTAAGTATGTATACTTACTCCCTGATTTTAATAGTGTTCAATATAAGTGTTAGATACTAATTAAATCAGTTAGGGTTGTGAATGGTTGATTCTTCGTTTTAATGTTTTTCAATACATATATCAATTATAGGGTAATCCTTTAATCTCGAGCCGGTATCTTGTCCTGAATTCTTACTCGTTTAGACCGTGAGAGTTTTTTTGCGGGTTGTAAAACTGGAAATCATGTTGCCACGGATAAATACCCTCAGGCTGACAGTTGTTTGCGGGATGAAAAGCTTAGACTTTATGTGCAGAAATTGTGCTTCCACAAACCCAGCATGTAATTAGTAGGAGATTAGTGTGTTGCGTAACACCTACTGATAAGAGTCAATAAAACACTGGTAAGGGTCAATAAAATACATAGAGTCGCAAATTATGCTGCAATAGGCCCTAATCAATGGAGATTACTATATTGACTTATTAATATTTGTATTTATATTAATGACTATGTTATGATTGCTATAATGATTGTGTTTATGTATTTTTTTTTTCTTTTAAATAAATTGTAATCAGTTTATCTTGAATCACGTGGCACTGTAAATAATTTATATATATTAGATACAGTGTCGCGTAAATATAATACATCATTCTAAAGAAAAGACGGAATTAATATAACTTGTCTAGTTTTCATCAATATTAGCATTAGATAAGTATATTTCACCCACCCGCTTGAAGTAAGGAATATGGCTATATGTGTTAAATGCCCCCCCCCCCCCCCCCCCCCCCCACCCCCAGTCTGTTAATTCTACGTTTTAATAGTGTTCAATGCATTGTTGCACACTAATTAAATCAATTTGAGTTGTGAATGGTTGATTTTAACGAAGTCAGTACTGTATGTGTATCCGTAATTCAGCGGGTCGGGCGACATATGTCGACCTTTTTGTCAGCTTGACGCACTTGAGAAATACAATATGTGTATTTAGTCTATTAGCAAAGGATCTGTTTTTCCGTATTGTATTCAACTGTATACACCATTCTAAATAAAAGATGGAATTAATATAACTTGTCTAGTTTTCATCAATATTAGCATAAAGATAAGTACATTTCACCCACCCGCTTGAAGTAAGGAATAAATGTGATAAATGTTCCCAGTCTTC
>JAWPHD010015913.1:0-52704 GCA_037043455.1 Cyrtodaria siliqua
ATCCCGCCAACAACAGTCAAATTTAAGACCAGTTGGTTGTACTACCGTTTCTAAACCTACTGACGACGAGGTATATATATAACACTATACATAGTTTGAGAAACCAAACATCTAGAGACACAATATTAATGGCTTTAACCAGCCAGACCAAACCCTGAAACTGGAGTGTCGAATTAAGAGTTACCACTCATAATTCATTTTACGCATATTCAATCACACAGTATTTTAAAAAACCCATCAATAAACCCTATACTTTTTATTCGAACATATACATTATGACTGAACACCTGGATAGAGTTTTTGATAAAAGTTTTTATAGTGCAAGCATTTTTCAGTTATTTTGGGCGGTTAGTTTCTTGTAAAAGAAAGTTTAAAATAAGGCCATAATAAATTAATTGCTAGATTCTTATCCCCACCTGCTCTCCGTTTTTTATTGCCACTCCCGGGTAATTTTTTATTTCTTCAAAAAAATTAAAATAAATAAATAAATAAAAAAAAAAAAAGTTGCTGAAGTATGAAAACACTATTAAAAATGTGTTTTTAATCTTGAAGTACTCAGTAGTATGCTTTTAATATTTTTGCCTTTGTGCCGAGGCCATTCTCCATTTGTCATATAAAATAAAAAATAAAATTTCACCCCCGCGCCCCTATTTTGAACTATATTTAGGATGAGAAACTAGCAATTAATTTATCATGCCTAATGCGATTAAATGATTTTCTTTGTCATTATTCTCACAAGCTAGAAAACTGCAAAACATTTAGAAAAAGATAGTCAAGCATTATGAATAGGAGGGTAAAAAAGAACACTTTGTTGAATTGATTTGTTATGTGGTTAAAAAAGTGTAAATTTGATATCCAGATTGCTGCGTGTCCCTTTAAATTGAATATATTTTCCCCGTTTTCTATGTTGCTCAGACTGTTGCGGATCTATATCAGGAATGTAATATAAGACCATCTGTATAGAGTGTCAACTATTGATAAAAGATTGTTTATTCAAACTTTCATGTTTACAATTCAAATTTATACATGATATGAAAACATATCTTAAAAGGGACAAGTGAGACAATTTTGAATTATCTACCAAGTGTTGAAATTAGTACACCGATATATGTATTACAATGCCAGTTATATTCGAATTCTGTTAGTAAATACTTTGATGTCAGATTTACTTTGAACTTTTTATATTTTTGGGTGGGAAATAAAAAAATTAAAATTCCTATTATTCGTTGTTATTTTTTTCTATTGGTTGTTTACGAAAAGAAAATTATAGCCTACACTCTTATATTAGTAATATATCAAATTATTTGTTTTGAATTGAACAAATTAGAACATTTGTATGTTTGTATGAAGTTAAACGTCACTATATGTCAATCTTTCAGTCAATATCATACTAGTTTCTGCTTGTAGCAATGGGCTCCACTGCTCAACTTATAGTGCTTTCACAATGAATAGCCTGCCGTTAACACATGGCATGGTACCTACCCAGTTACAGTGTACTGTCACCGGGTCGACCAGTTCTAGCACTACCCTGTATATGCTGAATGTCCAGCAAGGGTAGCTACGTAGTAACCTTTTTTATGAAGTGTTTGGTATGACCTGGCCTGGGATTGAACCCACAACCTCTCGCATGCAAGGCATCTGCTCTGCCACTACACTACCAATCTTGACCACAACAAGTCATCATATGGTTCTTATATGATTCTCGTACCGATATTTATTATAAAAGGAGACAGTACATGATTCTTGTATAAAACCTTTCGTATAAGAATCATATTAAAACTCAATTACTCAAGTGAGTGATACAAACAGCTATTAATCTGTTCTCACAGCAATTAGAAAGGCTCATTCAGTTCTGAGGCAATCATAGTAGTAGCATGACGTGATGTTATAATTACCAGGGTGTGATGTCATAATACCAGAAACTGATGTCTTGATAGAAACAACTCAAATGAAAATATGAATGAAGCATTCCGATTGGTTCAGTGATAAAAATTTGACCAATGAAACCAGTTAATTTAAAGCTCATTACATTCTCAGAACATACGGAGGTTTTTATCTGGACATTGAGTAATGAGGTTCTGACACCCAGAAACACAAAAATTCTAATAATAAAATAATATTCTAAATGATTTAATAGACTGTTAGATTAATCATATAAAATTTGAAAATATTTTTTTTCATGCGAATCAATGGAAATGTGTGTGTGTTTTAAAAATGAAGCTTTTATGAATTTATTCTCATATGTAATTATATGAAGACTCCTATGATATCAATAAATATATGACAGGTTTTTTTTTTTTTTTTTTTGAATAGGGGGGGTACGAGTGTCTGACCACGGACGAGATTCCAGATTGCCTCGTGGTAGCGGCATGCCCAGTTAGCACACTACGCACCGAGGGGATTTTTCACTCACCCCAGGGTTTTGCGTTTGTTGTTGTTCTTATACATATTGTACACAAAGGTGGTACAATGTTGTTCTGTGATTGTATTTATCACCAACAACAGGTGATTAAGGTTACTTACTACCCTGTATATAATTATGGACAGTATAGTATAGTTTATTATATAACCATGTATGGTTGCTTTAGTGTTAAAGTAACCTGTCCATTAGTTTAACAGTTCTTAAGGTGTGATGTGTATATTATGTATACACACATTTTACTATGTAACACGTACGTTAATAGACACACTATGTATGTGTCACGTGTGTTAATAGCCCAAGCACAGAAATCGTCTCTGATTCCACTCGGAATAGACAATAATCCGAACTGCAAGAGCGCTTTCGGTCTTGAAACCTTCTTCAGTTGCAACATGCAATCCTAAACGATTTCTATTTAATACGTAAATTCTCTCATTTACTGATGTAATGAGAGTTTATATCGGTACACTGTGATTAACCAATATTAAGTATGTATAGTGTATTCAATCTGTCTGAGTTAGATTAGTAGTACATATTCACTACTTTATATATGTGTGGTTCTTATTGAGAACTGCTATATTAAAAGTACAATATGTACTGTAAGACAAATCGGGTAGGTACCGAATGTATTGTCTTTTAATGAACATGCAGCACGATGTTCCGACACGACTGGGTGGTACCGTCTTAAATGTGTCTTATAGGTAGCATGTATTCCGAAGAAAACACTATTTATAGTTATTCGTCGGGTTGGTACCGAGACAAAATTTGGAGTATCTCAAATGTGAGTAGACTATGTTCTCATAACAAATAATATTAGCAAAATAAGACACGAATGTGTCATATATTCCGAGGAATATGCAGTTTACACGTCGGGTTTGTACCGAGACAAATGCTGGAGTATCTCCAGTAGTGTGTAAATCTGTACTGCTATATAGCTATGTAGATCGCACGTCGGGTTGGTACCGAGACAAATTCTGAGTATCTCCAGAAGTGTGCAGATCTGTGACTGTATATAGATAGCTAACAGAAAGTGAAATATACAAGTTTTCAGAGCCGAAAACATGCGTGTGACTCAGTCGAGTGTAGAGGACAACGACTGCCTACCTATCTCGCTGCTGAGGTGATTTTACAAAGTGTAGTGTGTTGGTCATTAATTGGTTCCATCTGTGTGTCTACCGTCTTCCTTTTGATAACTGTTTCGACGCGAATCAATTGACGCGCTCAGTGTGGTCAATTAGTTCACGCTCAAGGTGAGAAATTCTCTCTGACCATATACCGCCGATATATCATGATTAAATTACCCTTCGCGCGGTACTTCTGATACTGTACGAGATCTCGATTGGGTAATAGTTAAAATGCGTTAATGTCATTTTTCAGTAAACCACAGATATTAGAATCTAACAGCCGTGTTTACTTACAAGAGCATATTATATAAGTGTCTCTTTATGTATTTCTTTCTCTATGCGTGTATAGATATAGTTTTTATTAAAGTAAAAACAAGAGTATATATATTCCCTACAACAAGTTTAATGTACCTTTTAGTATATCTTTATTTGAATTTTCAGTTACACTCCTTAGTATATAATCAATCCGTGATAGTCACGATATGTTTGTGATGTGTAATTTGCCCTCGACAATTGGCACGTTGTGTTTATCTTGGTATACGACGGGCTTGCTGTGCTTTTTAATTATATGACATTGTGTTGTGTCTATGTGGCCATACACTGTTTGATTAGCCTGTCAGTTTCGTGCTCGCTAGTGTATTTTTATCCATAAGCAAGCTTATCTCTCCATTGTTTTTCCTGTAAGTGCATCGTATTTGTTAGTCTACATATATGTTCTATATCCCTAATATATATTCATTTTTTTATTATTCTATTCTGACGAATTATTTAATTTAAATACATATTGTGTTGTATTATATGAGGCATTTCTAGTCGGCCGGAGGGCATACATACATGACATGTACACATCCATGTACTATTACACCTTCATTACAAGTATGGATGCCCATAGGATAGTGATTACTAGAGTACAGTTATAACCACAGTGGTTATATTAAATAGTAGCTTTTGGTTTATTCCGTTAGTTGCAGACTAAACTTATTTTTAAATAATACGTCACGCGAGGTGTGCGTATTTTATTAAATGGGTAGGCTACTTTACCTATTACCTATATGGAAATAGGCTAAGTTGGTACATATACCATGTACGTGTAGTTTTGAAGAGACTGCGTTACTGATTCATTGATGTTAGAAAGGAAACGTAATTGAGCATGCACTTTAGATAGAGTACACACACATTCGTATATATAGTGACGTTTATGTTTTTTCAAAGGACAATACTGGGTGAGATTTGTGTATATACTGTGAACTCTCAGGCGAATAATTACGATATAATAATGTCCATCAGTTATTGCATACTCAATAAGACTAGTGTTAGTTATTTGTTCCGTAATGGCTACATCAAGTAGACTATAAAGTCGAACAGACAAAGTATGCCGTGTTTACTTCAAAGAGCATATTATTTATAAGGTTTCTCTTAATGTATTTCTTTCTCTGTATGTATATAGATAATAGTTTTTTTAGAAAACAAAATACGGGTCCCTATACGCCCCTACTACAGTCATGTCAGTATACATATCAGATATATTGGTCACTGTTAGCGGTATACTTCTCATAATACAGTTAGAGGTATACTTTCTTTCCATAAGGTTAAAGAGTATACTCTCTACAATATAGTTACAGGTACACTTCCTGTACTATATTTACAAGTACTTATCGTAATGAACTTCACTATTTAAGAGAGCGTAATAAAGATAGTATCTTTAGTGAAAACCGGTCACCACATAAAAACAAGAGTATATGTTTCTCCCTAAACATGTTTAGTGTACCGTAAAGTGTTATTTTTTTATTGAATTTTTTAGTTCATCTCTCTTAGTATAGATCAATCCGTGATAGTCACGATGTATGTGTAATGTAGATTGACATAGATATATGACACGTAGTGAATTTGCTTTGAGTTTTCGTTATATACTTGTGTATATAACTTATCCAACTGTATTTTATTTTTTATGTATAATATATAGTTTCTATACATATTTTTATGAACACTTTCATATTTCAAAGTGTTTATTATATAACCGTTATAATCATGGTTAAATGTCGTGTCCCTGTTTTCTTTTTAGTTATTTATATGGTGTATTATGTTACGATCATAATTTATAATTGGTACCCTTGCGTGTATCTTAAGTAACTATAATTTGACCATTACGTTGGTCGTTGTAATAGGATTGTTATGTGGTGGTAGCCCTGAGTCATTGTCCTTTTTAAGTAGGGAGATTAGTAATTCTAAATCCGTATCCATGTCTTGTTGTATCCTGTGTTTCTGGATGCAATTTTGTATGAGAATCATATGTGGCTCCTGTTATATAAGAATCATACGATGTATGTAGTCCATGCTACTGTTGAACATAAATATGCAGGATTTGTAAATATTAAATGAACGCCACAATTTATTTAGAAATCAAAATAAACTGATATATAGAAAGCAATCGTAATGCCCAAATCACAACAAAGCCTATACCAGATTAATGGTTGAATATATGTCATGAATGAGAAGTATTTTCAAAGCCAGTATTGGGGATTTTACAAAGCATACAAAGATGCTATTATTATGTGTTAAGATGTAATCTCATGTGTTAGGGTAAAATTGTCTATTGGGGGAAGTGTTGGGTATTCAGTTTTTCTTTGTTCATGAGTAATGACATAACGACAACCTTTAATTTCCTACTTCTCTGGAGAGTATCGTTTATTGTACATACATTCTACGTATGAACATATTAAGCTGAGCAGAACTAGCATACGTCCACCATTAAATTTAACAGTTGATTTGCACTCCACCACTCGCCTCCTTATACCTCCCCACACGCCTTTAATTGTATCACCTGCGTAGTATGGCAGACATCTAGGGATCACTTGGTCGGCTGTACACACCCTTAACCTGCAACCCAACCTTTTTAAAAACTTGAAACTTCACTAATATCTTCATCTTACTCATTACACAAGTCTGCAACCTGCCCAAGCCCATAAAATTAGCAAAATATATGGCCATTACACTATACAGTTCTGTTTTATCAATTATTCAAATGCCATTGTTTAAACATATTTATTTTACATCGATTACGAAACAAGTTCTTGCAACTTACATTAATCACTCTCGATGGCTTCCTGGTTCTAAGCAATGTGGATTAATTATCTTGCTCAAGGATAAATAACATGGCCGCGACGCAGGATCGAACCCAATCTCCACGCAGAGTTATCATTCCTTGCACTCACATATATCTCTGCTACTAAATTACAAGATTTTGTTAAAACCTATCAAATTGGAATGTGTTTGCCTGACACTTATTTATTTCTTGTGTAAATATAATTTTCAGAATATCTGCAAATTTGAGGTTGCAAGATTTGAAATAATGCATGAAAACAATTTAGTTTTAATCGGGACTATTTTACTACAAACATAATACGTACTTAGGTCTCCTCAATCGAAACGCATATGTAAACATTTCAAACCGAAGCTCGATAGCAGAATAAGTTAAGTCCCCATATACACAAACTTTAGGTGGGCTAGTTTTCCTGAATCCTGGATTTCAATCAAACTTGGCAGGAATGATCAGTAGCAAGCCTAGTTGAGTATATCGTTGTCGTGTTCCCCACCACGGACTCCATATCGCCAGTAGAGCGATACAGCTCCTCTTGTTTTTTGCTGGTCAAATTCTTTTCAACAGTTGTGTCTCACCAAGCGCCATCACTCGTTAAAATATGATATTTAACCGTTTTTCTCTGTTGACCGAAAGCTAACACATATTATGTGATTGCAACTCGTCTATTGTCCGTCGTCCTTTAACGTTTGCCCTGTATATACTTTATATGTTGTTATAAGAGCCGTATGAGCAAGTATAGCGTCTGAATGCCTTCTTAAGCTTCTTGTTAAAATTTACATTTATAAATAGTACATTGAGATGTTTAAATTTAATGCAAAATGATTCCCCTTTTCAAACATAGCAGGCCCCCGTTTGGTCACGGGGCAAAGAATAGGGCCACTGCAGATCCCTTTGGAGGGGTAGGCAGAGGGGTAGAATCCCCCCAAATTCATGTTCATATTATCATTTTTTGTTCATGTTCATTAAAGGTCTTCATCATGATCCCTGCATTGTTTCAGGTGCTATCTCGCTCGCATCAATAGAGCAGTGGCAGAAAAACAATAACGTGGCTCCAGCGTAAATGGAGTTTCTACGATAGAATTTGCAGCAACTCTGCAGTTCAGGGTGAGAAGGTTCTAGGCCCATTTTCCATATTTCATCTCGATGTACATGGAAGATGAGCCTGGCATGTTCATGCCTGTTAGGCGCCATATAACCTTTTCATGTGTTGGTGCGCCTTAAAACCCCAATTCAATCAATCAAACATAGCAGCATCAGTTAAACTGAATTAATTTTGGAATAAACCTTATATTATATATGTGGTAAACAGTTCAGTCTGAATATATTTCCTGTGTAGCACCTTGATAATGTGAAAGAATGACACATTTCTTAGGCAGGCAATATTTACCTTATTTACCAGGTTTCTAGAAAGGGAGTTTATTACGTGCCCCTAACGATTAGATTAGAACACCTAAAACAATAAAACACTTATAAATGTGTCACTAGAAGTTGTTTTCCAGTAACAATGTTAAACATGCGTGAGATGGTTGTTCCTTGTTTGCGTTTTAGATATATTTCAAAAGTGACGCCCCGTGTGGTTCCCGGGGGCCCTGTGACCGTTGGTTTGGTCACGGGGCAAAGACTGAATAGAGTCACTGCATATCCCTTCGGAGGGGTAGGCAGAGGGGTAGAATCCCCCCCCCCCCCTAAATCATGTCCATTTTATCATTTTTAGTTCATGTACATTAAAGATATTTATCATGATCCCTGCATTGTTTCAGGTGCCATCTCGCTCACATCAAAAGAGCAGTGGCAGAAAAACAATAAACGTGGCTCCAGCGTACATGGAGTTTCTACGATAGAATTTGCAGCAACTCTGCAGTTCAGGGTGAGAAGGTTCTAGGCCCATTTTCCATATTTTATCTCGATGTACATGGAGGATAAGCCTGGCATGTTCATGCCTGTTAGGCGCCATATAACCTTTCATGTGTTAGTGCGCCTTAAAACTCAATTCAACTCAATTCAATTCAAAAGAGAACCCCCCCCCCCCCCCCCCCCCCCCCCCCCCCCCCCCCCCCCACGCCCGCCAAATACAATAGGCTCGAAATAGGTCTTTAACAACTGAATGAAGGCTAATTTCTTGTAGAAATGTATCAACGCTTAGTTTGTAGATCAATGCTGTTATGTCCGTATCCGATGATTATCTGGGAGAAGACCCCGGTCCCAACACAGGGGTTTTAAATGTTCAAATCGCAACCACTGCAGGTCTCAACTCAGGGATATCACAACCCGGGAGACGGTCACGGTCCCAACGCAGGAATGTAACTATTACAACCCGGAAGACGGAACCAGCACAACCCAAGGATATGACAACATGAGAGACGGTCACGGTCCCAACCTACGTATGTTAAATGTCCTTATCTCCACCCGGGAGACAGTCCCAGTCCAACCGAGGGATATCATAACATGGGAGACGGCCACGGTCCCAACCTAGGGATGTTAAATGTCCATATCACAACCTGGGTGACGGTCCCGGTTCTAACCCAGGGATATCACAACCTGGGAGACGGTCCCAGTTTCAACCCAGGGATGTCACAACCTGGGAGCCGGTCTGTTCCAACCCAGGGATATCACAACCTGCGGAATGATCCCAGTCCCAACCCAGGGATGTTAAATGTACGTATCACCACTCGGAAGGCGGTCCCGGTCCCAACATAATGATGGCATATAAGTAGTAAAAATAATTTAAAAAAAAAGAAAATGAAGCGAGAAGGGATATAAAAACAAACGAAAAATGATAAACGTACAATAACAGACTCTCTCTCTCATTCTCTCTCTCTCTCTGTCTCTCTCTCTTTCTCTCTCTCTCTCTCTCTCTCTCTGTCTATCTCTCTGTCTGTATCTCTCTCTCTCTCTCTCTCTCTCTTATCATTCATCTCTCTCTCTCTTTCTCTCTCTCTCTCTCTCTTATCATTCATCTCGCTCTCTCTCTCTCTCTCTCTCTCTCTCTCAGATTGCAATCGACACTTATGCTTATGAAAGATATACAACTAAACTAAATTAAAACGTTTTCTTCATATGTCACATACGAATTTTCACGTTTACTTAATCTTAAACATTAAATTAGGAACTCGTCCAATCAAACGTCATAATACATTATGTCTTTGTAGTAACGTACTTTGAACAATCATATCGAAAATTAACATATATTTTTGCCTATTTACCTGTAATAATCGCGAATAAAAGCAATTGATCATGACGCAGGGTGTCCACCTAAAACACCAGCCAACTATTACATGTACTTGTAAACCATACTGGGGCTGGCGTGGTCCCCTGGAATCCACTGGAATGGACTTGAAATTAGGAAGACCCGAGTTCAAGCCTCGCTGGCGCCACTGATTTTCGTCGGTGTGTTCTGGGGTAAGACACGTTCCTTTAGCTATGCCGTCGGCATCGTCGGAACCCACGTTTGATGGATTACGTTATCACTCATACGTAATCCATCAAACGTGGGTGCCGACGATGTTGTGAAAACGTAATCCATCAAACGTAGGTTCCGACGATGGTCCGTCGGATGGGGACGTCTAACCGGGAGCTCCCATGTATCGGAGTTATCTTCCGAGCACGTTACCATTTCTCCATAAGAATATATTCGCTAGTGAGAGTAGGACAGGTTCCCGGATCCTCTCTCTCTCTCTCTGTACCCCTACTACATGTATAAATACTATATTTGACCTTGTCCTAGACAGACGCCACTGTTTGGGTGTCACCATACCCTTTAGTATTGTTAACTAGGATTCAGTGTTGCACGCAAGAAGGAACTTGTTAAACCTAGTAGATCAACACGGAGAAAAAATTGTATAGGATCCAGTTTAAAAAATGTATATTCAATGTACTACTTTTGCGATGATAAAAACACGATACGTGTATCGTGTTGGGTTAACTTTAACAAAACATTCCATTCTTTTGCAATATGTTGACAGCATAACACTAGTTGTATATTATCTGTAATTTCAATCCGTCCATTGGTAAACTAAAACGAAGTAGATGAATAGTCCTATTTAAAGTTTCCTTCTTCCGCTTCTCGCTTTGCACCATCTGTGAAACTAGCTTTGAATAGTTTGCAAGACACGCTTACATTTCTTCCGCAGTGAAGTTCTTTAAACATTTAAACATTTTAGTATATCTGTTTTTACTTTATTAAGAGTTTAGTTTTATTATTCCACGATTTTATCTTTATTGGACGGGATTTATGTTCTCTAATATTGAAACTTCTGTATGTTCTACGTGTTTTGATGTCCCGATATGGGTGTTTTTATTGGAATATGTTTTATTCTTTTAAAAGGTAAGTGTTGATGCGTATTCTGTACTACACGTCATCACCATCCACCGTCTTAAATTACCTTTATCATATCATCATCGTCATCAATGTCATAATAATTATAACCATTACCACTGCATCATCACTCCTCATCACCATATCATCACCACCCTTTTCATCATCATCATCAGCAGCAGCAGCAGCAGCAGTAGCAGCAACAACAACAGCGACACCAACGCCACACACCATCATTACTACAATGGTAGTATAACGCGTCTTGGTTTATTGTGGAAGCACTACTAAATTGACCTTAAACATTCAACTTTACGTAAACAATAACATAATCGTTCAAGGTTTGTTCAAAGATTTAAAAAAAAAAAAGTATTTAAGGATCAAGTTTGTTTTGACGATTAATAATACCACGCATATACTGATGTTTGTTATCGATAACACAAAGACGCAAACATATTAACAAATGTTTGGAATTTTAACAAATACTAGTATTTGGAAGTCCAACGTAGAGGAGGAAGTGAATTTAATACAACTTGTACTGATCAATTCACCCACTCAGAACGGAGATATTGGTGAATGAGAAAACGTGAATTACTCCCGAGTTAATGAATAGATAAAATGTGTTTTTGATCGTTTGTAAGTAAATTGTGCTGCGTAAAAGGTATACCAAGATGTATGCAATTTGGTTACTTGCGACTGTATCGTTTACATTTGGTAAGTAGCATTACGCTTACTATATAACTGCATTCAAAAATATAAGGAAACACATTGTTATAGATGTTTAGCCGTAAGGAAACATATGTACATAGGTTATACTAGGTCATATGCAACTGCCGACACATACTTTCTAATCTAAATTGTATCTAAACACATAGCCGCCGACAGGCATCGTGGGCCTTCTTACAAATTTGCATAAATGGACCATTCCATATCTGCAAATCGTTTTGGTAAATGGCTCGTATAAATATATTTTGCGAGTCTGGAAGTGTCGCGATAAACACTTTTTTAGTTTTATCTTTTAGCCTTGATGACTATTTTGTTTTACGGGAAGTTAAATGTCTCTTAGGACCCGCTTTATATTTTAGGACCAACTAGTATACAGTAGGTATCGTATTCTAAGTTCCAGTAAAGATTTATAAAGTTAGGAGTTAAGATTAGTTTAGGAGAAGTTGTGGTCACAGTTCGTTTTTCTTTAAAATATTAAGTAATATAAATAAATATTGAAAGGGGATCCGCGGAAGCGACGAACACAAACAAGAAAGAAAATTCTCAAAGAAGCAGATTCGGTCTTGTGTGTGGTCTTGAATGCATCTTTTATATCTACTTTTATATCTACTTTTAACTTTTTTATCTACTTTTAACTTGTTTATCTACTATTTTGGATCTATTTTTAACTGGTTTTTTTATTTACTTTTTTTTTATCTACTTTTAACTTTTTATCTACTTTTAACTTTTTATCTACTTTTTTATCTCTACTTTTAACTTTTTATCTACTTTTATATCTACTTGTATTGTTCATTAGCGGTAAAGTCTGATCAAAACAATTTCATTATGAACCGACTGTTTGCTAACCGATCGCTGATAAATGTTGAAAATCAATACCTATACTGCGTTTTAGGATATTATCGATGACACAATTACCTATTTCAGTATTTGTATCAGTATTAAACTTCCTGATTTAAACTAACACAGTTTTATCAGTATTAAACTTCCTGATTTAAACTAACACAGTTTTAGGTAAAGCGCTTTTGATCGTTACTTATTCTAAACTGTTGGTAACTTTACGGGAAATTAACTTCCTGCAAAATCAAAATAGCGGTGATGGCAAAAATAGACTTAAAACAAGGATGTTATTGCTACTTGTTCAAACAAAATATGTGTTTGTGCGGGATCTGAATGAAAGTGGTCGGTATGACATGTTGTATCTAAATACAATTCACGTTGATAACCCTTCCAAAACTGTCACAGCTGCCGTCTTTGTTTACAGTGAAGAAAATCACGTTCGTCGTTTTTTCTCCCATGTTTTTCTTCGGATTTTAATACATCTTCGCAATATTTTCTTTAGATGCCCAGTTTGTCCTAATTGATATTAAACTTGCTGCGAAAGACAATTAAGATTGCCGCCGCTGCTAGAAGTATAATAAGCACTATTACTGCTTGACTGGCACTCCATAAGCATAATTGTTCAGATAATGCCACAGCAGTGATCGTCACAACATATAGTTGCCTCCTGTAGCAACCCGACTGGCTTGATTAGTATAACTATTAGGCTTAAAGGTTCGAAGGTCAAGTAACAACATCATAAACATTTGCATTGTCGGTCTCCAGTTCTACACCAAACTTTACACATTCATTTGTCTACTTGGTATTGGACAAGCAGATGTCCCTGACATTCTGGGATCGACAGGTCAAGTGGTTTCATTAAAGAAGCTGGTAACATGATCACCCAGTGCCTATCTTGCATTGGTCGATCACAGTTATCAACGTTTACATTAACGTACATCGAACTCCTCGATGCATTCTATTTTAAAATGTCGGGGTCACAGCCACTCGAAGAAATGCATTCGGTTGTGCAGTTATTCCAACCATGTATACACCAATGCCATCTGTAAACAACACTCATCCATAGTACATATGGCATACATAGTGTATGGCATATGTTAATAACACTCAAACGTTATTACATGTAAAGTACAAAACGCATGCCATATGTAAATAACACTCATACATAGTACATATGACATACAAAACGTTTGCAGTTGTGCACAACGTTCACACATTAGTGCAATTGACAAATAAAACGCTTGCCGTATGTACAAAACACTCATACCTAGTACATTTGACATATAAAACGTATGACGTATGTACACAACACTCATACCTAGTACATTTGACATATAAAACGTTTAACGTATGTACACATCACTCATAGCTAGTACATTTGTATAAAACGTATACACTATGTTCACAACGCTCATAGATTAATACATATGACATATAGAACGTATGCCATATGTACGCAACATTCCTACATTAGTACACATACCATAGAGAACGAATGTCATATGTTCACAACACTTAAAAATGAGTACATATTATGTATAACAACGTATGACATATGTACTGAACACTCATACATTAGTACATATGGCATACATAACGTATGCCATGTTTACACAATACTCATACATTAGTACATATGCCATATAGAACGTATGCCATATGTACACAACACTCGTACATTAGTACATAAGACATATAAAACATATGTCATATGTACCCAACACGCGTACACAGTTTATATGCATGTTAAGTATTGTCCCGATTTTGTTTCTGTTTCAAGAACATTGTTACTGCTCGCCGCTGGTACATTATGTGCCGCTTGTGATGCTCTTGTTCTCTTGCCAAATATGTGCACAATTATTAAACCATAAACTATTATTGAAATATTTAACAATCTAACACATATGATCATTTATTACATAGTTTCCTATAAATACGTTGTTTTTGAATATACGATTCGACATATAGACCTAGCTAGTCATATCTATGGAAAGCCTCGGCTGCCTTCTGTTGGCCTTTTGCATTTTGTGCAGTACGCTTCCTAAGTTATCCTGTGCATTTTCTAAGTTGTTATGTGCATTTAGTAAGTTGTTATGTGCATTTTCTAAGTTGTCATGTGCATTTTCCAAGTTGTTATGTGCATTTTCTAAGTTGTTTAAGTTGTCATGTGCATTTTCCAAGTTGTTATGTGCATTTTCTAAGTTGTTATGTGCATTTCGTAAGTTGTTATGTGCATTTAGTAGGTTGTTATGTGCATATTCTAAGTTGTCTTGTGCATTTTCTAAGTTGTTATGTGCATTTCATAAGTTATGTGCATTTTCCAAGTTGTTATGTACATTTGGTAAGTTGCTATGTGCATTTCGTAGGTTGTTATGTGCATATTCTAAGTTGTCTTGTGCGTTTCGTAAGTTGTTATGTGCATTTAGTAAGTTGTTATGTGCATTTTGTAGGTTGTTATGTGCATATTCTAAGTTGTCTTGTGCATTTTCTAAGTTGTTATGTGCATTTCGTAAGTTGTTATGTGCATTTCGTAGGTTGTTATGTGCATATTCTAAGTTGTCTTGTGCATTTTCTAAGTTGTTATGTGCATTTTCTAAGTCGTTATGTGCATTTTCTAAGTTGTCATGTGCATTTCATAAGTTGTTATGTACATTTCGTAAGTTGTCTTGTGCAAACTACAAGTCGTCGTGAAGTAGACTTTTTTTTTCGGAATAAGTTTTGAAGGAAACACCGTTAGAAATGGCGGCTCCAGGAGCGGACGCTATGCTCTGCCTAGATAAAAGAAATTGGGCTAGGTACATTATACAATAAATTCTTAGAACATTAAACTGATTTCAAAATGTGTAAGGGATAGTCTGACGTGGAGTTAATAAATCTTGGTCTGAAAAAACAAACAAAAAACAAACGTATTATTTGTTTGTCTTTGTGTGTAGTCCTAAGGTTTATAGCGTTTCATCTGTTAACCAATAGGACGTTCTAAAGGTATAGGTTCAATAGAGTCTGGACTTCACGTGTTATTTGTTGAAAACAAACATATTTTAAATACTCTGGGACTTTTTTTCAGGAGAACTTAAAATAAGTTTGTTTTCAACAAATAGCACGTTAATATTACTTTTATTTAAATATATTTTTCAATTTATTATCATTATTATTTGTTAGTTCCCAACACTGATGGGTAGGGGCTACATGAGGTCGTCTTCTCCCTCCTCTCTCCCCCATTTCTCCCTTCTCTCTCCCTTATCTCCCTTCTCCGCCCCCTTTTCTCTCCTCTCTCAGAGTACTGATAAATAAGGGACGAAATTCAGTGAAGACAGAACGTGTACGGCAGACAAGATAATGGTCAATTAAGGATTTTGATAGGATATAGACTGTTTTACCCAAAACGACTCTCAAACTATGATAATTCTTCATCATTTTATTTTTTACAAACTTTCTATTTTAAAAACCTCACGCCCCTTTCTCTCCCGACTCCCGTCCTCTTGTCTTCCGACCCCCACCCTTGTCTCCCGGCCCTACCCCTTATCTTCCGTACCCATGGCCACCTGTACCACACCTCCTGATACTGCCACCTGTGACCCGATCTATTGTTTTCAGACCAAGATTTATTAACTCCAAGTCAGACAATCCCTTACACATTTTGAAATCAATTTTCTGTTCTAAGAATTTATTGTATAATGTACCTAGCCCAATTTTGTTAAAGTAGGCAGAGCATAGCGTTCGCTCCTGGAGCCGCCATTTCTACCGGTTTTTCCAAACCTATTCCGATAAAAAGTCTACTTAACGACGACTTGTAGTTTGCACAAGACAACTTACGAAATGCACATAACTTACGAAATGCACATAACAACTTAGAAAATGCACAAGACAACTTAGAATATGCACATAACAACCCACTAAATGCACATAACAACTTACGAAATGCACATAACAACTAAGAAAATGCACAAGACAACTTAGAATATGCACATAACAACCTACGAAATGCACATAACAACTTACTAAATGTACATAACAACTTACGAAACGCACATAACAACTTAGAAAATGCACAAGACAACTAAAAAAAAGCACATAACAACTTACCAAATGCACATAACAACTTAGAAAATGGACAAGACAACTTAGAATATGCACATAACAACCTACGAAATGCACATAACAACTTACTAAATGTACATAACAACTTACGAAACGCACATAACAACTTAGAAAATGCACATAACAACTTAGAAATGCACAAGACAACTTAAACAATGCACAGAACAACTTAAACAATGCACATCACAACTGAAACAATGCACATCACAACTTACGAAATGCACATAACAACTTAGGAGATGCACAAGACAACATAGAAAATGCACATAACAACTTACAAAATGCACATAACAAGTTACGAAACAATGCACATCACAACTGAAACAATGCACATCACAACTTACGAAATGCACATAACAACTTAGGAGATGCACAAGACAACATAGAAAATGCACATAACAACTTACAAAATGCACATAACAAGTTACGAAATGCACAGGACAACTTAGCAAATGCACATAACAACTTACAAAATGCACATAACAACTTACAAAATGCACATAACAACTTACGAAATGCACAGGACAACTTAGAAAATGCACATAACAACTTAGAAAATGCACATAACAACTTACGAAATGCACAGGACAACTTAGAACATGCACATAACAACTTACGAAAATCACAACTTAGAAAATGCACATAACAACTTAGAAAATGCACAAGACGACTTGCAAAATGCACATAACAACTTAGAAAATGCACAAGACAACTTAGAATATGCACATAACAACCTACGAAATGCACATAACAACTTACTAAATGTACATAACAACTTACGAAACGCACATAACAACTTAGAAAATGCACACGACAACTAAAAAAAAGCACATAACAACTTACGAAATGCACATAACAACTTAGAAAATGCAAAGACAACTTAGAATATGCACATAACAACCTACGAAATGCACATAACATCTTACTTAATGTACATAACAACTTACGAAACGCACATAACAACTTAGAAAATGCACAAGACAAATTAAACAATGCACAGAACAGCTTAAACAATGCACATAACAACTTACTAAATGCATTTTGGGTGTAACCGATACAAGAGCTATATACGACCAGTACGCTCTACCCGTGACATTTTGTGACAACATCTCCCCACTTAAAGAAAGTGCTACACTTTTAAAATTCAACAAAATGATAATTAATATTTACACGTTAAGAAACTATTAATTCTTCTGAGCAAACGAGCGACAAAACGTACAAGCTGATCGCTCAATCGCTTGAGTATGTTAACTATTACCACTGCAGTTATAACCTAACTATAACATGTAATTACAATTTCAACACTATTCTACAATTGTACACTACCCTGTCGTAACATATACTACTATTGTACAATACACTGCAATACACTATTGTATTAAACCGGTCATTATGTGCGGCGGCTAAAATATTCTGCCCCAATATTGTCCTTTCCACGGTCTATTACACCGACTTTACCGTTACTAATAACACTACTTCCTGTCACTACAAGAACTCCAACCTTACACATTGCATCCATCGCATTACCAGTATACTGTTTGCGAAATGGAGTAGGGTCTCTCGATTCCCTAATCGGATTTGCTAACGTGTGCTTAAAGCTACACTGCACTACATCTGTTGGTCTCGACTTATCGGACCGAACAGTACTACACTCAGAGTCTAAACGACTTACCTCTCGTTTCTCTGCTACACTAAGCATGCCCGATATGTCTACATCGGCTGCTCTCTCCCTACCTACACTAGTGGGAAAATACATGGGACTAGTGTCCTCACTACTGTCTTCCTCACTAGCTCAATAACTGCAACATTAACTACGGTTAACACCCCTTGTTGCACATTATCGGTTCTACTTATATACTCTTTCAGCATATTCGCATGAAAGGTCTTTAACTTTCCGTTTATCTCGATACGGTAATCCATAGTGTTCACTATCCCTCTAACGTAAAACGGACCTTTCCATTGTAATAACAACTTGTTATTGTCGGTCGGGAGTAACAGTAACACCTGGTCATCTATCTTAAACTTCCTAGCTCTAGCTTTCTGGTCATAGTACCGTTTGTACTTGGTACTTGCCTTAACTAACTGACTTTGAGCTATCTTACAAGTCTCCTCTAGTTTCTCCTTCAGATCTAAAACATACTGATATGTAGTCTTAACCTCATCACTATCTACTTCACCTGCCCACATCTCTCTAAGAATCCTCATGGGACCTCTAACTGACCTACCGTACAATAACTCAAACGGAGAAAATCCTAAACTCTCTTGTGGAACCTCTCTAAATGCAAACAATAAAGCATTGAGATACTTGTCCCAATCTTTGGGTCTCTCGGTACACATACGCCGTAACATTTGCTTTAACGTCCCGTTAAATCGTTCGACTAACCCGTTACACATAGGGTGATATGGTGTTGTCATGATTTGACGCAAAGACAATAACCTGCTTACTTCAGCCATAAGTTCTGACGTAAACTGTGACCCACAATCAGTCAGCATTTCCTCTGGTACACCTAGCCTACTGAACATATCAACTAATGCCTCAGCTACTCTCTCAGTTTCAATTGAGGGCAATGCGACTGCCTCCGGATACCTAGTTGCATAGTCTACCATGGTTAAAATGTACCTATTTTTCCTATCCGACACTGGAAAAATTGGTCCAACTATGTCTACGGCTACCCTCTTAAATGGTGTATCTATCAGTGGCATCTGACCTAAATGTACTTTGGTCACTCGACCTTTTGGTACTGTCCTTTGGCATACATCGCAGGACCTACAATACCTAGTTACATCTCCACTAACGCCTGGCCAATAAAATTCTGCCAATACTCTATCTGACGTTTTCTTTACGCCTAAATGACCTCCCATAATCGACTCATGAGCTACCTTAAGCACTGTCGTTCTATACTGGGTAGGAACCACTAATTGGTGAAACTGTCTACTACCACTATCTTCAAATTCTCTGTACAATAACCTATTCTTATGTACAAACTTACAACTACCGGACCCTTTACACTTCTTCACTACACCATCCTTGGCCTTCACCTTACAAGGACCTAATGACTCGTCTTGAGTTTGTGCTTCTATAAACTCCGCTTTGGATATGTCACCTACGGCTGCAGGAACCTTTAATTTTCTATAAGCCTGAGCTTGCTTCTGAACCTGCGCTCTAGTCTCTACGGCATTACTTATGCTACTTCTAAAATCGGACATTACCGGAAGTACTGAACCTTCTATGTTCCCCATCGTTAAATCATACATCGGGTCGTCCATACATAGTGCCTCTGTAGTCCCTTTAAAGAAAGGTGTATCTACCTCTATTCTCGCTATTGGCACGTGCTCTACCGACTTATTTAACAACATACACGGCGACTGTTTACCTACCAACTGGTCATCCGTAACTAAACTACGCCTAACTACCACACCTGTACAACCTGTATCCCTCATTACAATTACGTCCGTGCCATTCACTCTACCATCTGCCGTTGGAAGATTTGCATACGGAAAGAGACATGTTCCGATCTTCGTCATTACACCATCCGCTTTAACACAACAGCTACTACTCTCGGTTTTAATAACCGGACTATTACTACCTCTGCCTCTACCTCTACCTCGGTTTTGACCACCTCTACCTCTACCGAAATTCCATGGGTTGTTAAAACCTTGGTTCGGACTACCTACATTGTTGTCCCCTCTACTATTGTCACTAAAATTGTCTACGACAGCGGACACTTTCACCGCTTTCCTACACTCATGTGAAGCATGATTCCCATTACAGTAACGACAACGAATAAACGGTCTACCTATGTTACCACTATTGCTACCTCCTCTAGCACCCATCGAACTACCTCCACCTCTATAGTTTCCACTCTGGCCTTTCTGTTTATGATCGTCCCCTTGCCTATCTCTAAAAGTTCTGTCTTTCGACACTACATTATGAGCTCCACCTCGAGCCTCGGCAAACTGATCTGCTTGTGTTGCCATTTCTCCTACACTAGCTAATTTTCTTTCTTTGAGAAATAAGAACAGATCTCTACTACAAACATTGAATAGCTGGTCCCGCAACAAGAAATCTACGAGGCCCTGATAAGTCTGCGCTACCTTCCCTAACTCTAACCACCTATCTAAGTAATTTCTAGACCTACTAATAAACTGAATAAATGACTCGCCTTTCTCAGGCAGACACGCTCTAAACCGCTTTCTAAAACCTTCTTCAGTTAACTCAAATCTCTTTAAAAGAGCATCCTTTAACTTGTCATAGTCAAGAGCATCTAAACTAGGTAATCTAGAAAATACATCTAAGGCCTTGCCTCTCAATAACGCACTTAAATGAACTGCCCACTTATCTTTGGTCCATTCCTGTAACTCAGCATAACGTTCGAACCGTAACAAGTAACTGTCCATGTTATCTTTGTCAGCATCAAAGTATGGTAACTTCGAACCTTTTAACTTCCCAGAATAACTATCTTTCCCTTCAGTTTTACTTTCCTTACTATGTGTCTTAGCTGCTTCCAACTCTAAAGCTAACTTATGCTCAAACTCTTTTTGCTCCCTTTCCATTATCATCTTAGCCTTAGCTAGTCTACCATCTGTTTCGAACCTCTCATGTTCTAACTCTTGCTTCTCCTTTACTATTCTACTTTCTAATTCTACCTTCTCTTTATCATCATCTCGCTTCTCTTTAGCTAATCTACTTTCGAATTCTAGCTTCTCTTTAGCTAACCTACCTTCTAATTCTAACTTCTCTGTGGATAGTCTACTTTCTAATTCTAGCTTCTCTTTAGCTAATCTACTTTCTACTTCTAACCTATCTTTCTCAGTTTCTAGCTTCTCTTTAGCTAACCTATTTTCGAATTCTAACCTATCTTTCTCTTCATCCCTTTCCCGCTTTGCTAATTCTCTTTCCTTAAGTCTAAATTCCCTTTCCCTAGCCTGTTCGTCTTTAACAAAGGTTCTAAGCTCCTCTCCAGCATACCCTAACTCCTTACCCATTTCCGTAAGATCCTTTATGGACGTCATGTCTATAGACATTGTGAACTACACACTACGATAATTACAATACACACGTCACTAATAATTCTACTCAACTAACTACTAATGGTAAGTCACTGTGTCCTCAGTAAATACCTGGGCATCATCATAGGCCAAGTTACATACACATTTGTACTAGCGCTAACTACTAACGATTATGTGTAGATAGTATCTAGCTTCCACAAAACATATGCACTACATAAAATATCTTAATTTGATATTGGACATAAACCTTAAACAATCATCGAAATGTGTATAACATGTACATGTATATTTACTTCTCCCATCAATATAAGTATACTCGAGTGTCACAGCATGAGTAGAACGTCTTGTTCGCCAACCTAATTGGATACTATGTGTATATCAAGGGAGGTAAAAACAAACACCCAAATTATTGAGCAAAAGTGCCTCAGACCCACTCGTGTAGACCACTGCGACCTCGCGCCAAGGAAAGAACGGACAAAACAACAGTTTGGACTCACCCTACCCTTGTCGTGTCTTGACTTGTCTTCCAAGCAGTAGCCGTGATCGTCGACAGTCGCCTTGATGGATCAGAGGGTGGTACACAATTCTAAAATAATAAGTAGAGATTTAGTATATCATAATAAAGATCACTTATTGATTCTTTCCCTCCGTAGTCGCCCAAAATCCCACTACTCTGAAAACCAGTTGTCACAGGATGACCTTAGTGGTTGGGCTAACTCAGGAAAGAATCAATGACGGTGAATGCATTTACATAAGTTTAATGCAACTTTTAAAATATGTTTAATATATATACAATTATCTAAAAAAACAAGCGAATACACAAATGAACTATGAAAAGAATGTTCTCCTGAACGTTTAAGACGTTCTTAGTATTGTTATAAATACTGAATGTCTAAGACACTGAAGTGTTGTTAAAGCTATAACAATGTTGATCTAGCGCGATAACTGTGATGCGCGAGAGCTCATGAAGATGATGATGCGCGAATTCAATGGATGATTGTCATCAAATGCCTTCTGTAAGGGTTGATGACGCGATGCAATGACAGTTAATCTCCACTGAGATTGTGAATGATATTCCTCCAGTGAGGACTGGTAACGGGCCCACCTTGTGTCCCGGGGGTTGTCGTTAGTAAAACCTGGCTGCGCAGGTACGGGGACCGTCTCCACCGCTTGTAACGTTATTCGTGGAAGCTGTCACAGGATGACCTTAGTGGTATGGCTAACTCAGGAAAGAATCAATGACGGTGAATGCATTTACATAAATGTAATGCAACTTTTAAAATATGTTTAATATATATACAATTATCTAAAAAAACAAGCGAATACACAAATGAACTATGAAAAGAATGTTCTCCTGAACGTTTAAGACGTTCTTAGTATTGTTATAAATACTGAATGTCTAAGACACTAAAGTGTTGTTAAAGCTATAACAATGTTGATCTAGCGCGATAACTGTGATGCGCGAGAGCTCATGAAGACGATGATGCGCGAATTCAATGGATGATTGTCATCAAATGCCTTCTGTAAGGGTTGATGACGCGATGCAATGATAGTTAATCTCCACTGAGATTGTGAATGATATTCCTCCAGTGAGGACTGGTAACGGGCCCACCTTGTGTCCCGGGGGTTGTCGTTAGTAAAACCTGGCTGCGCAGGTACGGGGACCGTCTCCACCGCTTGTAACGTTAGTCGTGGAAGCTTAGCTCCACTCCTGGATATCCAAACCTAGATGGCTTACTCCAACCCTGGATGGCTTATATCCTGGATGGCTTAGGCTGTAATTATACATACGTTTTAGATGTCGGTTGACAAACATAACAATCTTGCATAATTACCATTACCCAAACAAATCATTATTCGATCAATATATGTAAGCTGTACTAATGATGAGTAGCAATGTATACATATTCTACAACGCCAAGTATACGCTATGTACGTCGCTGTTAATCAATTCCCCTAATACATGTAATATAAACATGATCAAATTACTCATATATTACACTCACTGAGTTATGCATGCACGCATTTATTCTTGTCACTCATCTCATTGTTAACTAATGTTGACAATCGTGTATTACAATCACCGAGTTATACGCCAACGTTAACTAATGCACCTAATATCCACTGTTATCAAATTAATATTGTTTTACAATTAATGATCAATTACAATAATTACATCTAATAAAGTAACTTCAAAATCATATGCTAGTCTAAAGTTATGTTTGAGAAACATCAATGCTAACCGGATGTCGTAACCGTCAAACAAGATGGCGCCGCCCACTGAATACAAATATACGATAAAAGTTTAATAAAACTACTAACCACATGTTGCCTGTGAAATTTGCCGTCCAATCTCTGTTCCTACAAAGTACTATCGATGATCCCGGCGATAGCTAGAAGACAATGGGTTTTATAGCAAACATTACGCCCAAATCATTATTTCCCCCGTTCAGTCCGTGACAAACGTGGCTAAATCTACAGTATTGAATCAACACGAGAGGCCCCTTATACAATTTTGCCGTTTAAGGAAAATATACCTATCCGTTTACATGCATTAGCACAAAACTAAACTTATGACACGGCCTCTCTGGCGGCCACTTAAAATGTGCACGCTTTTACGTGTTACATGAATAGATCATGAATATTGTGAAATTGTTTCAACTCGAACAATAGATTTTGGGTGTAACCGATACAAGAGCTATATACGACCAGTACGCTCTACCCGTGACATTTTGTGACAACATCTCCCCACTTAAAGAAAGTGCTACACTTTTAAAATTCAACAAAATGATAATATTTACACGTTAAGAAACTATTAATTCTTCTGAGCAAACGAGCGACAAAACGTACAAACTGATCGCTCAATCGCTTGAGTATGTTATCTATTACCACTGCAGTTATAACCTAACTATAATATGTAATTACAATTTCAACACTATTCTACAATTGTACACTACCCTGTCGTAACATATACTACTATTGTACAATACACTGCAATACACTATTGCATTAAACCGGTCATTATGTGCGGCGACTTAAATAGTCTGCCCCAATATTGTCCTTTCCACGGTCTATTACACCGACTTTACGGTTACTAATAACACTACTTCCCGTCACTACAAGAACTCCAACCTTACACATTGCATCCATCGCATTACCAGTATACTGTTTGCGAAATGGAGTAGGGTCTCTCGTTTCCCTAATCGGCTTTGCTAAAGTGTGCTTAAAGCTACACTGCACTACATCTGTTGGTCTCGACTTATCGGACCGAACAGTACTACACTCAGAGTCTAAACGACTTACCTCTCGTTTCTCTGCTACACTAAGCATGCCCGATATATCTACATCGGCAGCTGTCTCCTTACCTACACTAGTGGGAAAATACATGGGACTAGTGTCCTCACTACTGTCTTCCTCACTATCCTCAATAACTGCAACATTAACTACATTTAATACCCCTTGTTGCACATTATCGGTTCTACTGATATACTCTTTCAGCATATTCGCATGAAAGGTCTTTAACTTTCCGTTTATCTCGATACGGTAATCCATAGTGTTCACTATCCCTCTAACGTAAAACGGACCTTTCCATTGTAATAACAACTTGTTATTGTCGGTCGGGAGTAACAGTAACACCTGGTCATCTATCTTAAACTTCCTAGCTCTAGCTTTCTGGTCATAGTACCGTTTATACTTGGTACTTGCCTTAACTAACTGACTTTGAGCTATCTTACAAGTCTCCTCTAGTTTCTCCTTCAGATCTAAAACATACTGATATGTAGTCTTAACCTCATCACTATCTACTTCACCTGCCCACATCTCTCTAAGAATCCTCATGGGACCTCTAACTGACCTACCGTACAATAACTCAAACGGAGAAAATCCTAAACTCTCTTGTGGAACCTCTCTAAATGCAAACAATAAAGCATTGAGATACTTGTCCCAATCTTTGGGTCTCTCGGTACACATACGCCGTAACATTTGCTTTAACGTCCCGTTAAATCGTTCGACTAACCCGTTACACATAGGGTGATATGGTGTTGTCATGATTTGACGCAAAGACAATAACCTGCTTACTTCAGCCATAAGTTCTGACGTAAACTGTGACCCACAATCAGTCAGCATTTCCTCTGGTACACCTAGCCTACTGAACATATCAACTAATGCCTCAGCTACTCTCTCAGTTTCAATTGAGGGCAATGCTACTGCCTCCGGATACCTAGTTGCATAGTCTACCATGGTTAAAATGTACCTATTTTTCCTATCCGACACTGGAAAAATTGGTCCAACTATGTCTACGGCTACCCGCTTAAATGGTGTATCTATCAGTGGCATCTGACCTAAATGTACTTTGGTCACTCGACCTTTTGGTACTGTCCTTTGGCATACATCGCAGGACCTACAATACCTAGTTACATCTCCACTAACGCCTGGCCAATAAAATTCTGCCAATACTCTATCTGACGTTTTCTTTACGCCTAAATGACCTCCCATAATCGACTCATGAGCTACCTTAAGCACTGTCGTTCTATACTGGGTAGGTACCACTAATTGGTGAAACTGTCTACTACCACTATCTTCAAATTCTCTGTACAATAACCTATTCTTATGTACAAACTTACAACTACCGGACCCTTTACACTTCTTCACTACACCATCCTTGGCCTTCACCTTACAAGGACCTAATGACTCGTCTTGAGTTTGTGCTTCTATAAACTCCGCTTTAGATATGTCACCTACGGCTGCAGGAACCTTTAATTTTCTATAAGCCTGAGCTTGCTTCTGAACCTGCGCTCTAGTCTCTACGGCATTACTTATGCTACTTCTAAAATCGGACATTACCGGAAGTGCTGAACCATCTATGTTCCCTATCGTTAAATCATACATCGGGTCATCCATACATAGTGCCTCTGTAGTCCCTTTAAAGAAAGGTGTATCTACATCTATTCTCGCTATTGGCACGTGCTCTACCGACTTATTTAGCAACATACACGGTGACTGTTTACCTACCAACTGGTCATCCGTAACTAAACTACGCCTAACTACCACACCTGTACAACCTGTATCCCTCATTACAATTACGTCCGTGCCATTCACTCTACCATCTGCCGTTGGAAGATTTGCATACGGAAAGAGACATGTTCCGATCTTCGTCATTACACCATCCGCTTTTACACAACAGCTACTACTCTCGGTTTTAATAACCGGACTATTACTACCTCTGCCTCTACCTCTACCTCGGTTTTGACCACCTCTACCTCTACCGAAATTCCATGGGTTGTTAAAACCTTGGTTCGGACTACCTACATGGTTGTCCCCTCTACTATTGTCACTAAAATTGTCTACGACAGCGGACACTTTCACCGCTTTCCTACACTCATGTGAAGCATGATTTCCATTACAGTGACGACAACGAATAAAAGGTCTACCTATGTTACCACTATTGCTACCTCCTCTAGAACCCATCGAACTACCTCCACCTCTATAGTTTCCACTCTGGCCTTTCTGTTTATGATCGTCCCCTTGCCTATCTCTAAAAGTTCTGTCTTTCGACACTACATTATGAGCTCCGCCTCTAGCCTCGGCAAACTGATCTGCTTGTGTTGCCATTTCTCCTACACTAGCTAATTTTCTTTCTTTCAGAAATAAGAACAGATCTCTACTACAAACATTGAATAGCTGGTCCCGCAACAAGAAATCTATGAGGCCCTGATAAGTCTGCGCTACTTTCCCTAACTCTAACCACCTATCTAAGTAATTTCTAGATCTACTAATAAACTGAATAAATGACTCGCCTTTCTCAGGCAGACAAGCTCTAAACCGCTTTCTAAAACCTTCTTCAGTTAACTCAAATCTCTTTAAAAGCGCATCCTTTAACTTGTCATAGTCAAGAGCATCTACACTAGGTAATCTAGAAAATACATCTAAGGCCTTGCCTCTCAATAACGCACTTAAATGAACTGCCCACTTATCTTTGGTCCATTCCTGTAACTCAGCATAACGCTCAAACCGTAACAAGTAACTGTCCATGTTATCTTTGTCAGCATCAAAGTATGGTAACTTCGAACCTTTTACCTTCCCAGAATAACTATCTTTCCCTTCAGTTTTACTTTCCTTACTATGTGTCTTAGCTGCTTCCAACTCTAAAGCTAACTTATGATCAAACTCTTTTTGCTCCCTTTCCATTATCATCTTAGCGTTAGCTAGTCTACCATCTGTTTCGAACCTCTCATGTTCTAACTCTTGCTTCTCCCTTACTATTCTGCTTTCATCATCTCGCGTCTCTTTAGCTAACCTGCCTTCTAATTCTAGCTTCTCTTTATCAGCATCTAGCTTCTCTTTAGCTAATCTACTTTCTAATTCTAGCTTCTCTGTGGCTAGTCTACTTTCTTCATCTCGCTTCTCTTTAGCTAACCTACTTTCAAATTCTAGCCTATCTTTCTCTAATTCTCTTTCCTTAAGTCTAAATTCCCTTTCCCTAGCCTGTTCGTCTTTAACAAAGGTTCTAAGCTCCTCTCCAGCATACCCTAACTCCTTTCCCATTTCCGTAAGATCCTTTATGGACGTCATGTCTATGGACATTGTGGACTACTAACTACAATAATTACAATACACACGTCACTAATAATTCTACTCACTTAACTACTAATGGTAAGTCACTGTGTCCTCAGTAAATACCTGGGCATCATCATAGGACAAGGTACATACACATTTGTACTAGCGCTAACTCCTAACGGTTATGTATAGATAGTATCTAGCTTCCACACAACATATACACTACATAAAATATCTATATTTGATATTGGACATAACCTTAAACAATCATAGAAATGTGCATAACATGTACATGTATATTTACTTCTCCCATCAATATAAGTATACTCGAGTGTCACAACATGAGTAGAACGTCTTGTTCGCCAACCTAATTGGATACTATGTGTATATCAAGGGAGGTAAAACAAACACCCAAATTATTGAGCAAAAGTGCCTCAGACCCACTCGTGTAGACCACTGCGACCTCGCGCCAAGGAAAGAACGGACAAAACAACAGTTTGGACTCACCCTACCCTTGTCGTGTCTTGACTTGTCTTCCAAGCTGTGGCCGTGATCGTCGACAGTCGCCTTGATGGATCAGAGGGTGGTACACAATTCTAAAATAATAAGTAGAGATTTAGTATATCATAATAAAGATCACTTATTGATTCTTTCCCTCCGTAGTCGCCCAAAATCCCACTACTCTGAAAACCAGTTGTCACAGGATGACCTTAGTGGTATGGCTAACTCAGGAAAGAATCAATGACGGTGAATGCATTTACATAAATTTAATGCAACTTTTAAAATATGTTTAATATATATACAATTATCTAAAAAAACAAGCGAATACACAAATGAACTATGAAAAGAATGTTCTCCTGAACGTTTAAGACGTTCTTAGTATTGTTATAAATACTGAATGTCTAAGACACTAAAGTGTTGTTAAAGCTATAACAATGTTGATCTAGCGCGATAACTGTGATGCGCGAGAGCTCATGAAGACGATGATGCGCGAATTCAATGGATGATTGTCATCAAATGCCTTCTGTAAGGGTTGATGACGCGATGCAATGATAGTTAATCTCCACTGAGATTGTGAATGATATTCCTCCAGTGAGGACTGGTAACGGGCCCACCTTGTGTCCCGGGGGTTGTCGTTAGTAAAACCTGGCTGCGCAGGTACGGGGACCGTCTCCACCGCTTGTAACGTTAGTCGTGGAAGCTTAGCTCCACTCCTGGATATCCAAACCTAGATGGCTTACTCCAACCCTGGATGGCTTATATCCTGGATGGCTTAGGCTGTAATTATACATACGTTTTAGATGTCGGTTGACAAACATAACAATCTTGCATAATTACCATTACCCAAACAAATCATTATTCGATCAATATATGTAAGCTGTACTAATGATGAGTAGCAATGTATACATATTCTACAACGCCAAGTATACGCTATGTACGTCGCTGTTAATCAATTCCCCTAATACATGTAATATAAACATGATCAAATTACTCATATATTACACTCACTGAGTTATGCATGCACGCATTTATTCTTGTCACTCATCTCATTGTTAACTAATGTTGACAATCGTGTATTACAATCACCGAGTTATACGCCAACGTTAACTAATGCACCTAATATCCACTGTTATCAAATTAATATTGTTTTACAATTAATGATCAATTACAATAATTACATCTAATAAAGTAACTTCAAAATCATATGCTAGTCTAAAGTTATGTTTGAGAAACATCAATGCTAACCGGATGTCGTAACCGTCAAACAAGATGGCGCCGCCCACTGAATACAAATATACGATAAAAGTTTAATAAAACTACTAACCACATGTTGCCTGTGAAATTTGCCGTCCAATCTCTGTTCCTACAAAGTACTATCGATGATCCCGGCGATAGCTAGAAGACAATGGGTTTTATAGCAAACATTACGCCCAAATCATTATTTCCCCCGTTCAGTCCGTGACAAACGTGGCTAAATCTACAGTATTGAATCAACACGAGAGGCCCCTTATACAATTTTGCCGTTTAAGGAAAATATACCTATCCGTTTACATGCATTAGCACAAAACTAAACTTATGACACGGCCTCTCTGGCGGCCACTTAAAATGTGCACGCTTTTACGTGTTACATGAATAGATCATGAATATTGTGAAATTGTTTCAACTCGAACAATAGATTTTGGGTGTAACCGATACAAGAGCTATATACGACCAGTACGCTCTACCCGTGACATTTTGTGACAGAAGCTTAGCTCCACTCCTGGATATCCAAACCTAGATGGCTTACTCCAACCCTGGATGGCTTATATCCTGGATGGCTTATATCCTGGATTATCCTGGATGGCTTATATCCTGGATGGCTTAGGCTGTAATTATACATACGTTTTAGCTGTCGGTTTACAAACATAACAATCTTGCATAATTATCATTACCCAAACAAATCATTATTCAATCAATATATGTAAGCTGTACTAATGATGAGTAGCAATGTATACATATTCTACAACGCCATGTATACGCTATGTACGTCGCTGTTAATCAATGCCCCTAATACATGTAATATAAACATGATCAAATAACTCATATATTACACTCACTGAGTTATGTTTGCACGCAATGTTAACAATCGTGTATTACAATCACTGAGTTATACGCCAACGTTAACTAATGCACCTATTATCCACTGTTATCAAATTAATATTGTTTTACAATTAATGATCAATTACAATAATTACATCTAATAAAGTAACTTCAAACTCATATGCTAGTCTAAAGTTATGTTTGAGAAACATCAATGCTAACCGGATGTCGTAACCGCCAAACAAGATGGCGCCGCCCACTGAATACAAATATACGATAAAAGTTTAATAAAACTACTAACCACATGTTGCCTGTGAAATTTGCCGTCCAATCTCTGTTCCAACAAAGTACTTTCGATGATCCCGGCGAAAGCTAGAAGACAATGGGTTTTATAGCAAACATTACGCCCAAATCATTATTTGCCCCGTTCAGTCCGTGACAAACGTGGCTAAATCTACAGTATTGAATCTACACGCGAGGCCCTTATACAATTTTGCCGTTTAAGGAAAATATACCTATACGTTTACATGCATTAGCACAAAACTAAACTTATGACACGGCCTCTCTGGCGGCCACTTAAAATGTGCACGCTTTTACGTGTTACATGAATAGATCATGAATATTGTGAAATTGTTTCACCTCGAACAATAGATTTTGGGTGTAACCGATACAAGAGCTATATACGACCAGTACGCTCTACCCGTGACATTTTGTGACACATAACAACTTACGAAATGCACATAACAACTTAGAAAATGCAAAGACAACTTAGAATATGCACATAACAACCTACGAAATGCACATAACAACTTACTAAATGTACATAACAACTTACGAAACGCACATAACAACTTAGAAATGCACAAGACAAATTAAACAATGCACAGAACAACTTAAACAATGCACATCACAACTGAAACAATGCACATCACAACTTACGAAATGCACATAACAACTTGTGAAATGCACAAGACAACATAGAAAATGCACATAACAACTTACAAAATGCACATAACAAGTTACGAAATGCACAGGACAACTTAGAAAATGCACATAACAACTTACACAATGCACATAACAACTTACGAAATGCACAGGACAACTTAGAAAATGCCCATAAGAACTTAGAAAATGCACATAACAACTTACGAAATGCACCGGACAACATTGAAAATGCACATAACAACTTAGAAAATGCACAAGACGACTTGCAAAATGCACATAACAACTTAGAAAATGCACAAGACAACTTAGAATATGCACATAACAACCTACGAAATGCACATAACAACTTACTAAATGTACATAACAACTTACGAAACGCACATAATAACTTAGAAAATGCACAAGACAACTAAAAAAAAGCACATAACAACTTACGAAATGCACATAACAACTTAGAAAATGCACAAGACAACTTAGAATATGCACATAACAACCTACGAAATGCACATAACAACTTACTAAATGTACATAACAACTCACGAAACGCACATAGCAACTTAGAAAATGCACATAACAAATTAGAAATGCACAAGACAACTTAAACAATGCACAGAACAACTTAAACAATGCACATTACAACTGAAACAATGCACATCACAACTTACGAAATGCAAATAACAACTTAGGAAATGCACAAGACAAAATAGAAAATGCACATAACAACTTACAAAATGCACATAACAAGTTACGAAATGCACAGGACAACTTAGAAAATGCACATAACAACTTACACAATGCACATAACAACTTACGAAATGCACGGGACAACTTAGAAAATGCACATAACAACTTAGAAAATGCACATAACAACTTACGAAATGCACCGGACAACTTAGAAAATGCACATAACAACTTACGAAAATACAACTTAGAAAATGCACATAACAACTTAGAAAATGCACAAGACGACTTGCAAAATGCACATAACAACTTAGAAAATGCACAGGACAACTTAGAAAATGCACATGACAACATATAAAATGCACATAACAACTTACTAAATGCACATAACAACTTACGAAATGCACATAACAACTAACGAAATGCACAGGACAACTTAGAAAATGCCCATAAGAACTTAGAAAATGCACATAACAACTTACGAAATGCACCGGACAACATTGAAAATGCACATAACAACTTAGAAAATGCACAAGACGACTTGCAAAATGCACATAACAACTTAGAAAATGCACAAGACAACTTAGAATATGCACATAACAACCTACGAAATGCACATAACAACTTACTAAATGTACATAACAACTTACGAAACGCACATAATAACTTAGAAAATGCACAAGACAACTAAAAAAAAGCACATAACAACTTACGAAATGCACATAACAACTTAGAAAATGCACAAGACAACTTAGAATATGCACATAACAACCTACGAAATGCACATAACAACTTACTAAATGTACATAACAACTCACGAAACGCACATAGCAACTTAGAAAATGCACATAACAAATTAGAAATGCACAAGACAATTTAAACAATGCACAGAACAACTTAAACAATGCACATTACAACTGAAACAATGCACATCACAACTTACGAAATGCAAATAACAACTTAGGAAATGCACAAGACAAAATAGAAAATGCACATAACAACTTACAAAATGCACATAACAAGTTACGAAATGCACAGGACAACTTAGAAAATGCACATAACAACTTACACAATGCACATAACAACTTACGAAATGCACGGGACAACTTAGAAAATGCACATAACAACTTAGAAAATGCACATAACAACTTACGAAATGCACCGGACAACTTAGAAAATGCACATAACAACTTACGAAAATACAACTTAGAAAATGCACATAACAACTTAGAAAATACACAAGACGACTTGCAAAATGCACATAACAACTTAGAAAATGCACAGGACAACTTAGAAAATGCACATGACAACATATAAAATGCACATAACAACTTACTAAATGCACATAACAACTTACGAAATGCACATAACAACTTAGAAAATGCACAGGACAACTTACGAAATGCACATAACGACTTACGAAATTCACAAAACAACTTAGAAAATGCACATAACAACTTAGAAAATGCACAAAACGACTTACAAAGCGTACTGCACAAAATGCAAAAGGCCAACAGAAGGCAGCCGAGGCTTTCCATACATATCCATCAGGATTTCGTTGCACGCATGAAATATAGGGTGAAACAAATGTTTTATCACGGAAATAACCGAATGTCACGGGTATTGTTTGTCGTCTGCCTTTCATTAGTTACTTCCATCCTGTTTTCGCGGCAGATTATTGACAATAGAATCATTATCCGTGGATAAAATAACCACTTACGACAATTCACCTTTATTAGAAAATTTCAAATTCAATGGAAGGGTTCGGACAAAAATAAATGTTGTGTACCCCTTACGTGACAGACATGAGCACATCAGAATGGACTAGATTTAAACTTTTTTTTCTCTCTGAAAAACAGCGTAGTGAGTGAGCTGAAGTTGAAATTTCGACAAAGCTCAAATATATAATAAATAGAATAAAAATGTGTATTTTCATATCACACCCTGTATCAGGCCCTCGACCCATATCAGCCCTCGAGCTAAAGCTCTGATATGGCGTCTCAGGCCTGATATAGGGTGTGACATGAAAATACCCATTTATTATTCTCTATATTCTAGCTCAGGTATATGCTTGTTTCAGCATCAATTGTTGATGCTACCTGTAGCGAGAATTGTTTTCCGCCTACCAACGGCACGATAACTACCAATGGAACGGAAAGTACCAATGGCACGGTGGCATGCAATGAGACGACAGCCGAATGTCTGTATGGATGTCAGGAGGGATTTGAGGGGCCATTGTGCGACATAGAAAGTGTGATGAACTCTACCAATTGTACACTAACATCTGAAAAGTAAGGGACAATTAACGAAGTATTTACTTACTGTATCGAAAAGTCGATAAAACACTGTGCTCACGTTCGTATATATATATATATCGTATAAAAAAGAAAGATGGCAAAACATACATATATTATAACATGATTTTTTGTAATATACAAATGACTTCTAAGTCTCTTATAAACGTATATAAAACATATTCAGTTCGTGTTATTATAATAATATAATTTATTCTATAAATTGCATAAAGTGTTCGTTTTCAAATTAGGAAGGGACGACACATTGTAATAAAAGAGGTCTCGCACACTTGATATCTAACAAATGTACCATTATATATGTTTTATATGTACTGCTAGTGAAAATATATTCAAAATCGGCTTCCAAGATAAAAAAAAAGTTGTTCAAATGTAGCGAGAATTGTCTACCACCACCCAATGGCACGGTACTATGCAATGAGACGACGAAAGAATGTCTGTTTGGATGTCAGGAGGGGTTTGTGGGTCTACTCTGTGACATAGCGTGTGTAGCAAACTGTACCAACTGTACGCTTGATAATGACAAGTAAGTATCATTACACGAATGGGGTATCCTTTAATGTTTCTTTCCGTGTTTTTTAACAAGAACTCATATGCTTTTAAAACGACGCCCAATTCTGGCATATACGCATTTTAAACAAGCATATGTCATAAGCAGACTTAATGCATGGGTAAAATGACTTGTGATAAATGTATCAAATACTTTCATCACAAAACTAAAAATGTTTAATCACCAAGATCTATTACTGTCCTGTTATATTCAATGTCTTTTTTCAATGTTTTGGCTCAATCAGTGAAGTGATTTAATTTCTACATGGTTTTGTGTTTTAAACACATATTCCATGGCATAAGACAAAACTTAAGCATTCCAACACTGATTATCTTGTCTTTCATCCCTAAAAACAATTTGTTATAAATGTCTATATTTGGAGATCATTTAGGTAAATTTGGGTATGACCAGCCAGTTGGAATGAATTTCATATAAATAAACAACATGGTTCATCGCTTGAACTTCTAAGCTCAGCCGTAAAAGAGATAACACGTATTGGAAGTCTTCCTTACAATGCGAAAACGAGTATTCCGCACTGACTTTCAACACAGCCCGCTGAATGAAGAAATTATTTACATTTCCTTTTATCTTTTTTATTTTAGTGAATACATGTATTCTATCAACATTTATTCTGTTAATTAGCCCCACACGTGGAACATGTCATGAATGTGAAAGGGACTATTTTCGAAGTGACGGACAATGTGAAAGTTGCAACGGGCAATGTCTACAGAATGCCAGCTCAGCGTTACCGCTGTGTAGAGAAGCGGAGGATGGTAGATGCGAGTTTGGATGCGAGGATGGTTATCACGGGCTCACGTGCAATAACACTTGCAGTGCCACATGTTTGAACAATACATGCGATCGAATAACTGGTAAGCATTAATCAATAGATTGATACATTGAAATTGTTTTGTATGTATATATAAAATGTGTAATGTGTGTTTACATTATTTACCTTATAGCATTAATATGCAATAAAAACAAATTGTAAACAATCTGAAGTAACACGTTGCCGTTAAGAAAAAGATGACGACCATTAAATGAATGGTATACTGTTGCAAAAGGCAGATGTTCAATACTTATAGTATTCATTAATATTAGTCCTATATAACAATGAAGAAAACCTTTTTATTTGATTTTATATACAGTATTAAATGGAATGTAGCGACACAGCCGAACAAGTTCGTTATTGAGAGTTCTGGAAAGCTTGGGGGAAAAGTGAAATAACGATAAAAATCGGATGATAAACAAAAAAGATATGACCATTTGAAGGATGTTCTAAAACGGATATGGGAGCCGCCATTTTTTAAACTATGATGTCATAGTTCAAAATTACCATATAAAAAAGTATGGAATATTGATAAATATCACTTAAAGCAAATAAACTCTCTGCAAATGAATGCAAAATCCTGTACTGGCCATATAAAGTAGTGTTACCATCAAGTACACGTATTTTTCATACAGTTGCTGTCATTTTTCCCACTATAAATCAATAAATATTCATATTTATAAATATTCCATATATTCCATATATGGTCATTTAGAACTGTGATGTCATAGCTCTAAAAATGGCGGCTTCCATATCCTTTTCAACAGAACCTTTAAACAATCATATCTTCTTTGTTTATCATCCGATTTTGATAATTCTTTCACTCTTTTACACGTTTTTCAAAATAATAACGATTGTTTGGCTGTGTCGTTACATTCCCTTTAACGAACATCACACCATCATGATGACTTGCATCTGCTACATTTGGTGTTTTATAATGACTGACAATACAGATTTAACCTTAAACTATGATAAACAATTAGGGGCATGCACTTGATCGACAAAACGTGACAGGTACCTTAACATTATAATGGTCATAAACGTTATGTTTATGTTTAGTTTCGTCCGTCGGATGGGGACGTAAACCGGGCGGTCCCGTGTATCGGTCTATCCTCCGAGCACGTAAAAGAACCATAGGAATCTATTCGATAATAAGAGTAGGGCAGGTTCCCGGATTCCTATGTATCCTTCCCCTCTCTCTGGGGCGGCTCTAAATAGCCTATACTGTGTTGATGAGCCGTTAAACAACATTCAATTCAATTATTATGTTTAGTTGTTGCTTTTACATCTGTTTCTTATGCAATATGATTTATTTTAACCGAACGCATAATAAAACGGGACCTTATTATTTTGAAGAGTAATCTAAGCACAACTGTTTGTTTCCCTTTTATAGATATGTATTTCTGTATGTTTTTACCGTAACACTGTACCCGTACACGTCCGTACAAAGCTAAAGGTGTTGTGTTGTGAAACATATTTGTTTGTTTAGGAAGATTTTCTTGAATTAAAGTATCATCCTAAACACCATGATTTTTTTCTTGCAGGAAGGTGCGAAAATGGATGTACTAACGATACGTTAACCGGACATTTTTGTGACCATCTTTGCAATGAAGGTTGTGTTAATGGTACATGTGACCAGAATGGGCAATGTCTTATCGGTTGTAAGTCTGGTTACTGGGATAATGCATGCAAGCGTACCTGCAATCCCAACTGTACCGTGGCACCGAACCAAGAAACAAACCAGTGTGATCCAAGTGACGGTACATGCTTGTTTGGGTGTCTGAATGATACTCGATGGGGACTACAATGTTCTCTAGGTTGTTCTGACTTCTGCAATGACAGTCTGTGTAACCAAACCACTGGAGCTTGTAGTGATGGATGTGCCGAGGAGAATATGCTTGCTGAAGAGTGTTCTAAAAACTGTAGTGTAAACTGCAAATACGGCACTTGCTTGAAAACCAATGGAACATGTCTGTACGGATGCCAGAATGGATTTGTAGGTCCACTTTGTGACGTAAAATGTGATATAAGAAACTGTGTCAACTGTACCCTTGATACCGTCGAGTAAGTTTTAGTACACGTTCCGATTACATTACCTACGAAGTTTTTATTAATTTTATAATTTATAATATAGCAGTTCAAACAATGGCATTCCAATTTTGCACTGATTTCTAGCAATTGACGTAAGTATATAAGGTAAGATATGCTTTAAATCGCATATAATATCATAAAGAGAACGGCAATATTCTCTTTGAGAAGAGTACATACAAAATTCTTTGTTGGGGTATATATCAAATATGTGTAACCGTTGGCTTTCAAGTTCATTTCTTAAAATAATTAGTGTAAAGACTTATTCCTACCTTATCAGTCATAATGACGATTCTGATTTTAATTGTAGGACTATTTAAAGACTTACTAATTCCGTTTTTTTGTATGGTGTTTTACGTCATTTTCAACACATGTAGAGGTTATATATGACGGTTGATTTTATCTCACCTGTGCCGAAGTTTCGCGTGAGCTATTGTGTTCATTTTTTGTCGGTCGTCCCTCTGTCCGCCTGTCCGTCAACAATTAGAAACGACATCTCCTCTGAAACCGTATGGTCAGTTTTGTCCAAACTTCACATGGATGATCCTTAGGACAGTTGCTTTCAAATTTGTTAAAAGTATGTCAACGCGACATCCAAGGTGGCCTGGCCGCCATTTCCTTATATGACCAAAACCTTAAAACATCTTCAAGAACCACTGGACATATTTAAACAGTTCTTCTATATTAATGATCTCCAACCCCTGGACTATCAAGTTCTTTTAAATGAAGTCCCCGGGGTAAAAAATGGCTGCGCCCCTGGGGTCCAACATTTGTAATAGAGATTTTGCATGTTTTGACTAGATTTATATAGGGAACAACTTCAAAAACCTTCTTCTCTGAAACCACAAGGCACAGAGCTCTCATATATTACATGTACCATCATATTATGGTCCTCTATCAAATTTATTCAAATGATGACCCTGGGTTAAAATCTGTTCCCACCCCGGGGATTACAGTTTTACATAAACTTATATAGAAAAACACGTTAAGAAATATAAAAAGATCGGACAGGGAATGTAGCATTCAAGGAGGATAGTCAACCACAAAATACAGAAACAAACACGCAAACAGACAAACAAGAAGGCAAAAGTAATAATAAATGCAAACGACATCACAAACACAAAAGGGTTGACAATAGGTATACCGCCTTGGAACGGTCAGTGGCAAAGTAGGCCACTGGGGGTTTAAACCGGTTCTAGGGTGCACCAAACCTCACACTTACCCTACTGTCATCCCATTAAAACGGGACAGTGTAAATAAATAAATCCCCGCCATGATCTAATCTCTAACCAACAAGGCAGCATCAATATGAAATATAAGTAAAACACAAATATGCTCGTGTAAATATAATACAAAAACAACAATAGCCACAATGAAGGTACTCAATGACTTGGCAGAAGCCAGAGCAACAAGAGAATAAATCATTAAGGGCACGACAAGAACGATCATAGACAAACATCAAACGCCACCGTCCCAATGGGCTTTATGTAGGCTTCACAGCCTGTCCGGTCATCGTACTATTAAAGAGGAAAGCATAGTGGCGAACTGTAAAAGGGCCCAATACCAAGCATGCAGTACGTTGCAAAATTATAGAGTCATAACCTCTTTTGATAAACCTTTTAACAAGTTTAACAAAGATAGTATGAAAGTGATCATGACCAAGAATCTTACGAAGTTTATAAATCACATCACCATAGAAGTCAGGTTGTGATAGTCCTTGTTGCAGAAGAGTCCTTAAATTACTTTTATATTTGGAAAGAAGATCAGGGTTACGATAATAACATTTTGCAAAAGTTTACGAAGTTTATGGTAACGCTAACCCTGATTGAGTAGCTTTTTAGTTATACAAATATTACGAATATTAAAGTCCTCAACTCGAGTACAAACATCTTTTTCTCTGAAACTACAAAAGTCAGAGGATTAATAGTTTGCATTTACCATAAGCTTACCAAATTTGTTCAAGTGGTGCCCTGGGCCAATTCTGGCTCCGCTACATGAGCCACTGTTTTACATGGAGTTGTATAGGAAAATCTGTAAAAAGATCTTCTCTGAAACTACAAGAGCTAAAGGTTTAATATTATACATTTACCATTAGCTTATAGTCCTTTATAGGGTTTGTTCAAATGGCGACTTTGACGTTAAATTTGGCCCCGCCGCAGGGGTCACATTTTATATAGACTTAAATAGAGAAAATTAAAAAAAAATCTCTTCTAAGACCACAAGGTGTAGAGCTCACATCTACTGCATGTAGTATAATATTATGGTCCTTTACCAATTTTGCTCAAATGGTGACCCTGGGCTAAAATCTGGCCCCTCTCTGGGGGTCATATATTTATATAAGAGTTAAACAGTTTTAAAAATATTCTCTAAAACTACATGAGCTAGAGGTTTACTATTTTGCATGTACCATAAGCTAATGGTCCTCTATCGAATTTGTTCAAATCGAGACCATGGGGTCAAGTTTGAATCTTTCCCAGAGGGTCACATTTTTCAAATAGACTTGTATAAGGAAAACACTTAAAATATTTTCTTCTCTGAAACCACAGTTATACTCTTACTGAGCATGAACCGGCGGATACAACCATTCAACCAGCGTCTGCCCTGGAGTCTATTCCCATCACTGGGGACATAACTTCTAAACGTATGAGATCTCCACCGTATATACACTTACTGGGCCTGAACGCTTTAAGGCGGACGCGGGAATTTGCGATGTCTGCATGATCTAATTTTGTTATGAAATGTTAAGGTTGTTTGACAATTTTTTTATCTTTGCAAAGACCATCAGGTGATCGATTCACGGCCATTTTGGCCCTCTTGTTTTGTGGTGGAGCCAGACCACCCACCTTTCCTGGGTAGAACCAGTACTGTACATCTCCCGTCATCTTAAATACTAATTCAGTGGACAGTAGTATATAATTATTTGTTATGGACACCCAGTGGATATCTTGTTTTATTTTATGCCAGTATCCCAGACTCTGATATAGATGCGGGCGGGTAAAATCGATGCTGACAATGTGTGTGGTATATAGAGCTATACTGATCTAAGAAAACATAAATGCAATAACAAATACAATTTACTTATTGAATATCTGTTCTTCACCTGATCGAAAGCTTTATTCTAATAAATAAAATGTATTTGGTGTGCCAAGTATTACATTTTGATTCCAATTCGTACCACTCTTCTTACAATAATGAGCAAACATGTGTTTATCATTTAGCCCGACAAAACCACTTTGTAACGAATGTGAGAAAGACTATTATCGAGGTGAAGGCCTATGCAATGGTTGCAGCAGACAGTGTAACGATAGTCCTAACCCATCTTTGCCGAAGTGTAAGGAAGCAGACGGTAGATGCGAGTTTGGGTGCAAGAACACATTCCATGGACTCACGTGTAATAACCCGTGCAGTGCCACGTGCAAGAACAGGACATGTGACCAAATAAGTGGTAAACATTCATAAATATAAAAAAACTCAGTAAACGTTTTTCTAAGTATTTTGTTTTTAAATGTTACCTGAAGTCTAAGTTGAGTTTACAGATTTACATATTAATTATTAAAAGCATTTCTAAATTATATCAAACAGCTTTTATAGAAGCACAGCAGAAATTCTTCTGACAATCTGCAATGTCTTAGTCTTAGGCATGTCGGAACTACAAAACAAGCGCTGTAATCATATCGTTATTTACACTGTTGGAATGCCTTTAAATCTGCATAAATCATGAGCAACATGCCAATAAAGATGTTGCTTAAAGCCTTGCATAACACTATTAAACACTTATATATATAAACACGGGAATAATTTGCGGAAAATTTAAATAAAGGAAGCCTATTTTATTGCAGGAAGATGTGTTAAAGGATGTCTTCGGAAAACGTTGACGGGGCCTCACTGTGTTGATCGTTGCAGTTCCAGTTGTGTTAATCGTACATGTGCCCAGGACGGTCAATGTCTTGGTGGTTGCCAAGTTGGTTACTGGGGTAAGAAGTGTGACACTAGCTGCAATACCAACTGTACTGAAGCACCGAACCAGGAAACGACACAGTGTGATCCAAGTGACGGCAGATGCATGTTTGGGTGTTTAAATAACACTAGCTGGAGTCAACAATGTTCTAAAGAGTGTTCCGTACTCTGCAATGGCAGCTTGTGTGCTCAGACCAGCGGAGCATGTACAGATGGTTGCGCCACGGAGAAAATGTTCGGTGCAGATTGTTCTAAAAACTGTAGTGCAAATTGCATCAACGGAACCTGTTTGAAAATCGATGGAAGCTGCTTCGGTGGTTGTATTCCTGGCTGGTATGGTACTATATGCAGCAGTAAGTGCCCTGAAAACTGTTTAAACGAGACGTGTTTCATGGAGAATGGGACCTGTACACTGGGTTGTGTGGATTGCTTTACCGGGCCCACCTGCTCTGAAGGTATGCGGTTATTGACGTACAGGTGTTTGTGTTTTTAATATAAACGTGCGCGTTTACTATATATGATACACAATTTCGATAATTGCAGTAGAAACTGGTCATTATTTTCTTTGTAATCATATTAATCTGTTGTTTGCTTTTACAAACATTCGCCATGATTGCGTATGCTGCGATGTTATAAGAATCTAGTACGAGTACATCTAACGTTTCTGCACACATTCTCTGAAATAAATATTTCTAGTTGTTATATTATTAGTCCATTTTTCTGCAAAAGTCTTCTCCAATGTCTCTTAAGGGTAATTAACGGAACTAAATAAATCTTACTTTATTTGTCAAACAGCTTGTCCTGTGACAGCCAAATCCAAAGACACTGTATGGATCTACGTGGTGATTGCTTGTGGTGCAGTTGCAGCCGTTGGTATATTAATAGCTATTATATGTACCACGAGAAAACGGTAAGATAAACAGTAGACAAGGACATATATTCGTGTGTTCAATACTTATAGTATACAACTATCAATAATATATAGATAGTACCTTCTCATTTTCTTACAATGGAATGCAAACACCTGTATGCCAACCAGCGTTTTCTGTTCCATATCACTTTAGGTTGCGGTACACTAATTCTTTCTTATAGGCCAAAATGGAAGCTTTTCCGAAGATAAATAATAAAACTAAACATACAAATTCAAATCAAGGTAAGTCCAAGTCCAATGTTCTAAAAGTTAAAATTCAGCATGTTACCTGTTTTTGAATGGGGGTTGATCGCACAATTTCATCTTTAAAAAATACATTTGGTAAAAATAAATACTCTCATTTTAATAAATGTTATTTATTAATTAATTAACAACTCTGAAAATGTATTTTGAAACATTTATCTGGCATGTTTTAATTTTTGTGATCTTTCACTTCTGGCTCAGGTCCCTCCTGGAAAGGGGCGTGGTCAAGCCCATGCTATATTTAGGATACCGCAACCTATACTACATATGTCGTTAAACTAGTCTACTAATAGTACTGTGCTATATATACCATGTTACGAGTATTCTTATGACGGCATACAATAAAAGGATGTTCTGGAAATTTGCATCACCTCTTGTGGATATGCCTCATCTTCAGGATCACACTCGAGGCTTAAGCTTCTAGTGAAATCCTGCATGTATGGCATGTCCACTCGAAGCAATTCGAGTTTTCAGAACACGTTACTTTAGAAATAACATATTATAGTCAACGATACTTATACTTCTTAAGTATTGAAACAGACAATTTCAATTTTAACTTGTTTCACGCACGTGTGTCCAATTACAATTTCGATTTGGAGCTTCAGATATCTGTATCGCATGACATCATTATGGGGTCACTGTCGCGTTTTAACAGTACATGAAACCACCCCCCCCCCCCCCCCCCCCCCCCCCCCCTCCCCCCTGTCCACTTTACTCTTAAATGTAGGCATAAACAGCAAACTTTATCTTTGAAAGTTTCCAAATACTTTGAAAAGGATGAAATAATTATTAAAATCGCATGATAAACCAAGAATATAATACTATTTGAAGGAAGTTCAAAAAAGGAAATGGAAGCCGCCATTTTGAGAATATGACGTCGTAGTTCTAAATTATCGTATATGGTAATTCAGAGCAAAGAATTCGATGGCTGATCATAGTATGCATTATTACACTTTAGTATACTTATTTTGAGTACAGTTGCTTTGATTTGTTTTCCTTATAAATTAGTTGATTAACATATTTATAAATATCCAAATTTGGCTTCCATATCTGTTTCAGAAGAACCGTCTAATGATCGTATCTTCTTTATTTACTAGTATCATCCAATTTTGATAATGTTTTCATCCTTTTCCAAGTTTGTCAGAACTCTCAGTAATAAGCTGTTTGCTTATATGCCTACATTACCTTTAAGAAAGATGGTTCTATTGTATTTGCAATGTATTTGTTGTGTAAGTATGTGTAAATCACCACTTTTAGAATGGTTTTACTAGTTAATTTGTTGTTTTTGTGTATGCCAACAAAGTCTCTTATTCTTGAACGTACATTTTGTCTTGCTTCTTTGGGTTAATTGAGCGAATGTTTGACCATATGTATTTACTTGATTTTCTCAATAGCCGAAGGCGAAGGAAGAATCGTCCAGTGACTGTCCCTTTCGACGAAGACGACGTACCGAACAAAAAGTCAAAAGGACGACACCACGTAGAGAGTAAGTACACATTTAGAGTAAATTAATAATGATGTTGACCTTATGGTATTTACTCTTTGTATTATAATAATAAGCCTTTAGACTTGCGGCTTCCTCAGTAACGTGTGGGGGTAGGGTGCAAGCGGGGGACAACTACGCACGTTCAAATTGTGTTCAATCTTTTGGTGGCGGGTTGGGCGGGTCAACACATTAATCGGCAAAATATTGGGGAGGTGAAAACATACTCTGCCCCCTGTCAGGTTATTGGAGGGATGGCTCCCTGCCCACACCTGTTCCTACGCATATGCTCTCAGCATCATCAGATACGTAAAACGGACTGTCATGTGTATACTAGTACTTAATCGGAGCACGTCAAAGGTCCATTGGCATCTATTCGATATTAGATAAATTTGAGGTGTGAGCCGTTAATAAACAATATTTCTACATATTTACGACAGCTGTGATCTGCAATCTGATCTGTCATCAGCATACTTGTTTGTTTTTAAAGCTTTAAATGACTCGCATTAACCACGCAATTTGTAAATATAAACAAAGAGCACATTAGTAAACATAGATATAGGGAATATGGCATTTTGCAAACCTTTTATCCGAAAACAAGTATACTCAGGATTTCAGAATATGTTTCTAGCTTTAAATGACTTACATAATGCAAACAATTGTCACAATAATAATATTAATACACCAAAAAGTGCTTCCATTTTGTTTTTGCACATGTTGTGCTCAAAGTTTGGAACTTTACCATCGATACATGGAACATTTACTACACATCTTATTTTCTCAGGATTTAGTCAACTTTTTGTCCAAAATCCTCTGGCGGCAATGAGAGATAAGACCGACGACAATCATGATGAAACTGACGAACCACAAGAGCTGGCGGTAATAAGAGAGAAGACTGAAGATAACCGCCATGAAACTAAGCGGGAACCACAACAAAGAATAACAGTTGAGAATATACTGGATCATGTGATAAACATGGATTCTCGTGCATACGCTCATGAGTTTGAGGTAGTTGTTGTTTTTATTTAGACAATTAACGGTGAAAAAAAACAATTGTGAATACCTCCACGTATAAAATAAAAAATGACTTCTCAGTTAGTTTTAATATAACGAGGTTAACTGTTTTAAACAAGGATTCAAAACAGTTCTTATTCTAACAAATGATATCAACATTTAATCAAAGGCTGTTCCAATTTTAATACTACTACTGCTGCTAATAATAATAATAATAATAACAATAATAATAATAATAATAATAATAATTATAATAATAACAAAGTTATATATAATATTTTAGACATTACAAACTGGTCTAACGCAGAAACACGATGCATCTAGAAAGCTGGAAAACCTGGCTAAAAACTTTTATAATGGTATTTATCCATGTAAGTAGATTTTTACAGATATAACGTTTGCACGTGCTTGTGCTTTTCGGGAATAAGCAAATCAGTTCTCGAGAAAATGCACATTTTGTTAAAATTCAGAAAAGGGGAACACTTGTATGCAACGAACACCAACTAGAGAAGATAGTAAAAGTCTCAATTTTATTGAGTCTGTTCATGGGCGGTAATATAATGTATAATGTATAATCTTACGACCACTAGCACCGGCTTAAGCGATATTCAACTTTAAAGGCTCGATGATCGCACGGGAACAGTAAGTAATAGAAATCTGTAGCGCGGGGATGCCTTTAACAGTCGCCACACAGCATTAAATGAACGCTAGTGTGAAACCAAACATAAAGAAAATGGTATTCTTCGGAAACAGAACACAAACTAGAGTCGTTTTAATGTAGAGATTTAGAGAAGGTTGGATGCTCAGAAGTCTTGCCAGTAAGATAGTAAACATAATATCCAATATAAATTTAGGAAATATCAATCGGGAAAGGATGTATATTATTTAAAATAAAATACAGAAAGGAATATACGATATGTTAGAATATCATAAATACATGCATAGTCGAAACGAACTGCCGGACATTTGACACATACTGTGTGGTGATGTGTATTGTAATTTGACATATAATGACAAGCGTGTTGTGTTATTCATTGTAATTCGACAGATTATGACAATCGTCTAGTGTTGTGTATTGTAATTCGACAGATAATGACAATCGTCTAGTGTTGTGTATTGTAATTTGACAGATAATGACAATTGTTTAGTGTTATTTATTGTAATTCGACAGATAATGACAATCGTCTAGTGTTGTGTATTGTAATTTGACATATAATGACAATCGTCTAGTGTTGTGTATTGTAATTTGACATATAATGACAATCGTCTAGTGTTGTGTATTGTAATTTGACATATAATGACAATCATGTATTGTACTTTGACATATGATTACAATAGTGTATCTTTGTGAGTTGTAATTAGACAGATGATGACGTGTAGTGTTATGTTTTGTATTTTGACAGATGATAACACTCGTGTAGTCTTGAAGCACCAGACTGACCAAGTTCACACTGATATGGTCACAGATTACATCAATGCATCATTTATTCCGGTAATGTACATGTTTATTAATCTTTAGATGCTAGTAGAATATATTAAGGACGTATTTTTATTGAGAATTAAACGAGTTTAAAGGACTGGCGGCCTAGTGGCTTTTCATCTCAGACAAGCAATCATTTTGTTTTGTGGAAACTAACTACTAATTTCTACAGATATTGATATTCTTTCGTTTGCATCACATATTTTAATCTCAAACATCATAACACTTTATCCATTAATAGCTTATATCGTTCTTAAAATTCAGGGTTATTCGGCAGAAAAGAAATATATAGCTGCACAAGGTATGATAATGACTATACGTAAAAAATCTTTTTCTTGTTTGGACCGTTTATTAACTTTGTAGACATTTAACAGAAATAAATACATGACATATAAGGAAAACAGCATTTTCAGTAGTAAACAGAGCATAGATGACGTTTAAAAACATGGGTGAGGAAAAAACTTAACTGCGGAAACTGGAATTGAATTTAATGTTATTACAATATGTTGTATTTTTTTCCACATATAAATGAAATGTATCAAGTAAATGTGATCGAAAAAAAGAGTGTTCTTTCTCACGATACATAGGAAAATGGCCTAACATTTGCTAAAATGACCTAAAACACCATTCAAACCATGATAAATTGAAGAAGGAAATATGTTTTAATTAAAATCTGGATGTCCTACTTTGTTAAAGGCCCGTCACATGTCACAGAGAAGGACTTTTGGAGGATGGTTTTGGAACAGGAGAGCGATTTGATTGTTATGCTCACCGTAATCCCAGACGACGGGGTAATATATTTTGTTTCCTTTTTATTCTATTAACTGTTATGCCCTTAACTACAGTATGAATCAATGCAAACTGAGCACATATTTCTTAAAGGCCACCGATGATATGTGTTCAATACTAGTAGCGTGTACGCAAGTCGAGTGAGTGCATATACAATTGAATAGAGGCGATTTGAAAGCATTACCATATGAAATAATATGATTCTTTTGGTCAAATGATGACATGTTTTAGAGGTTATGACCCTATCATTTTGCAACGCACTGCATGTTTAGAGGTGGACCGATTTACAGTTCGCCACTATGCTTTCCTCTTTGATTGTGCGATTAACGGACATACTGTGGACCATATCATGACGTCTACCTAAATCCTTATAGGCGGTAGCGTTTGATATTTGTTTTTAATCTTGTCTTGTCGTACCCTTAACGGTTTATTCTATTGTTGCTCTGGCTTCTGCCAAGTCAATGAGTACTTACTTTGTGGCTTTCTATGCTTTCGTATTTTTTATATTACATATACATGATCATTTATGTGTCTTACTTATTTTGCATATTAATGCTGCCTTGTTTGTTAGAGATCACAACCTGGCGAGGATATCTTTATTTACACTGTCCAGTTTATTCGGATGACAAATGAGATTGAGGTTTTGTGCACCCTAGAACCTAGCTTAAACCCTCAGCGGCCTTTTTTTCATTTTGCCGTTCCAAGGAGGTAGCCCTATTGTCAACCATTTTGTGTTTGTGATGTCTTATTTTGCCTTTTATTTGTTTGTTTCCGTGTGGGTTTGTGGTTGACTGTCGTCCTTGAATGCTACTTTTCTTGTTCGATTTTTATATCTACTCTTAGGTAAAACGTAATATATAAGTTCCAGTTAGATAATAATTATTTATATAAATTATTTATATAAATAATTAAAATTGACTCAGAAAATGTCTTCTTTCTATTATTTAATTTGTTGAAAATATCCTTTATCGTTTTTGTTTCTTCATGTGTTGTTTATTAATTAAAATATAGCTCCTAGCCAACTTTGTCTTTATTGATATCTTTAAATAACGATATCGTTATTTTATTCTCATGTTTTTGCTATTATTTTGTGTATGTTTGTTTTTAATATTAGTGTGTTAATGACATAATGTTTTTGTTTATTGTTTTGCAGTACTCGCAGTGTGAGAAATATTGGCCTGAAATGGGAGAACAAAAACAACTGGACGACAATTGTGTAACCTGCCTTGAATATACAGCGTTTGCTGATTTCACCATTAGAAGGTTTAAACTAGCCCATGTAAGAAACACAATGGATACTAATGTCTATACACATCACGGTACCATCCACAAACTGATAATTAAGTGTAAACTATTTTTCATTCCTTTTTATGCCCGCGAAGGGTGTCATATAGTAGTCGCACTGTCCGTCCGTCCGTCCGTCCGTCAGTCCCTTCGTTCGTTCGTTCGTTCGTACAATCGTGTCCGGTTAATAACTTTGACAATAATGGACCGATTTTCAAATAACTTGGCACAATTGCTCACCACAACAAGACGACATGTCGCGCACAAAATCCAGGTCCGGTGCTCCAAGGTCAAGGTCACATTTAGAGGTCAAAGTTCAAAATGCTTTCGTGTCCGATTAATAACTCCGACATTCATAGGCAGACTTTCAAATAACTTGGCACAAGTGCTCACCACAACAAGACGACGTGTCACGCACAAAATTCATGTCCGTGGCTCCAAGGTCAAAGTCACACTTAGATGTGAAAGGTCAAATCGTGTCCGGTCAATAACTCTGGCATTCATGGATGGATTTTCAAATATCTTGGCACAAGTACTCACCACAACAAGACGACGTGTTGCGCACAAAATTCAGGTTCGTGGCTCTAAGGTCAAGGTCACACTTAGAGGTCAAATGTCAAATCGTATGCGGTCAATAACTCTAGTATTCCTTGACGGATTTTCAAATAACTTAGTGTAAGTGCTCACCACAACACGACTATATGTTGCGCACAAAATCAAGGTCCATGGCTCCAAGGTCAAGGTCAAATTTAGAGGTCAAAGGTCAAATCATGTCCGGTCAATAAGTCTGGCATTCATGGACGGATTTTCAAATAACTTGGCACAAATGCTCACCACAACCAGACGACGTGTCGCGCACAAAATCCAGGTCCGTGGCTCCAAGGTCAAGGTCACAATTAGAGGTCAAAGGTCACTTCGGGGGCATTTGTCACTTACAGTGCGATTTCTTGTTTTCTTTTGTAAATATATTAATTGTTTGGTTACTATTTTAAAGTAGCTGTCCCGCCAACATCATCCACATTTTACAACATATGTCCAACGTTTCTAAACCTACTGATGACTTGCCTCGCCTCGCATGCAGAAGTACGCGGGTTCAATCCCTGGTCGGGTCAATCGAAATACTTCATAAAAACATATATCTTGGTTGACAATCAGCATATAACGGATAGTTCTAGTACTAGCAGGCCCGGTGACTGACATTTTGTTAAAAACGACATTAAACCCCATACGTACAAACATGAATCAGTTGCACTGATTTCATGGACAACTGTTGGCCTGGTTGATGGTGTATGAAATGAATTTAAAATAAGTTTGGTATGTTATAGAGTAGACATATATATTGTGTTGATGTCTAATACAATTGGACAAATAATCGAAGTTTGTACGAACGTGTGTAATACATGGAGAATAATAAATGGATATTTTCATATCACATCCTATATCACGCTTGAGACACCATATCAGCCCGAGAGCTTTAGCTCGAGGGCTGATATGGGTCGAGGGCCTGATATAGGGTGTGATATGAAAATACACATTTTTTATTCTATTTATCATATACTTCATCTTTGTCGAAATGTCAATTTCAGCTCACTCACTACGCTGTTTTCCAGGGAGAAAAAAAAGAGTTTTTATCAATAGATCTAGTTCATTCTTATGTGCTCGTATTAGCCTAATAAATTGGCTCCTATGCAGTTTTTTTTTATTATTCTGACGTTCTATGTAACTGCATATACGCCTAATTTCCTTTGCAAAAAACCCGACTGGAAAAAACGCTCGAACACCCATGTGATTTTCGAACGAAATTGAGCAGCTTATCAGACTTATGTGCGTAAATCATGACGATAATCTAACAAAATAATAAGTTATTTACCATTTACTTTCGGTTTTATTTTTTTCCGAAGCATATTTTACATAATATATCGTTTTTTTTGTAGATCGCTATACATGTGTATTGACAATATATTGACAAGTGCGCGTCTCTCCCAACGTTGCATGCGCATGCGCATAAGTACATATTTTCCACTGTGGACAACGTGTCACGAAACTGCGTTGTGTATAATGTACCTAGTATAAAGTTTTTAAGTCTTAGGCTAACAAAAGGTAATGGGCGAAGATTGCCGGGATATTTATTATGTATTATCCCTTCAGACATTCTCCTAAAAGAAAAATTAAAAAATCTCGCTTGTTTTATAGCCTGATCTTGGTGAAAAAGCACCTAACCATAGACCTACTGTATGTCCATGACTTAACTTAAGCTTGTTTATTTTGTTATGTTCATTTCATTTAGTGTGTAGGGGGTGGGGTGAGTTTATGGGTGGATTCAGGGGCGACCCACAAAAAAATCTGTAAAATCTGTATTTATATTAAACAAGAGATGTAGGAGTTCTACCATAGGTTTGAATATATTATTGGTGAAATATGCTTAAAAGTTAGTAATACGCAAAAACAATTTGCTTTATACTATTCGTATAATTAATATTAATGATAGAACAAATTCAACTGATATAGAAAAACCAAGGGACGCCGTGAGTTTTACATAACACATGACTGCCGTGTGTCCCTTTAACACACGTTTGTTCTTTTAATTTCAATGTCTATTTTATTCTAGCAAATATTTAAACAGTTATATGGGTTGCAATAGTATACACACTTAACGTGGATCCAAACTCAATATGATATTGATCATTCAACCCAATTAGTAGTAGGAAGTTTAATATATGTGCCATTCTGATAGATACTGTTCAAAACACCTATGTAACAATTACATTAAAATATCATGCATATTTACTTATATGTTTTAACAAAAATGTTTTTACGATAATTTTAAATTATAATTATATTTGTTTAAGTATACACATAAGGTATTAGTGTTCTTACTTTTACGTTGTCCGTCGTGGTTCAATCAATATCCTTTATTGTCAGATGTCTTCATATGAACTGCTATAATAGTTACTATGAAAACAATACCACGTGGTTTAGTTCATAACAGGAACGGAGATATACAGTGTCACTGAGGACGACGTTTTATCTCAAAAGTCCGACAACATAAAAAAACTTAAACTAGAATACGGACCTTTTGTCCCTCAATAAGATAATATAGTTTGTGAGCTATTGACTCAGGCGCGGACACAGGCGGTGGCACACTCAGTGAATGATTTCATGATCCAAAGTCACCCTAAGATCTAAAAATCTACAAAAATCGTACTTTTTGTTTTGGGTTGTCAATTTTCGTTAAAGTTACACGGCCTCCCCTTCCCCCGCCCCCAGACACACACCCAATTAAAACTGAGTTGTGAAAACGCATTTTTGGTGTGATTTTTGTATGTCATTTGCGTTTTTAAAACTGAACCCCTACCG